>JAPYYV010013689.1:0-11957 GCA_030522625.1 Copidosoma aretas
GAAAGACGTCCTTCTGAGCATTCAGAATACAATTTTAATAATATTAGCCTACTGGAAATTAGAATGTTATTGATATAGAATATGAGATTATATATATATATATATATATATATATATGTAAGAATAGTCTGCTGTACTTTCTCATATCTATTTTTCAAAATTTCCCGCATTAGTGTTCCGATCAATATAATAGATCCATGTACAATAGAGACAAAGGGTGATCAAAAAATTGAATGGGTGGTTTAATTAAGTAAACTAAAATGAATCCAGAAAGTTAGTAAGAAAGGGAATAGCATCGTGAATAATAAACATTGAATATTGTTTCTTTGTTTTACAGAGAAACGATTCGTCTTAATCATTTATGATTTTCCCTAACGAATATAATTGACATTATATCACAATATTTTTTTGTGGACGATTCACAGTCATTATGGAGAAACTACGTTTTGATTATGCCGTCAAAAGTTCAGCAGATGGGAAATCAAATATTCTGTGTTAAACCTCAATAGCAACACCTGATGGGCGTTATTTCACATGCCAATTGAATATCAACCAACATCACTCCATACAGAATTGATACAAACATCAGCATTTGCCAAAGTAAAAACAACATAAAAAAAAGAAATCAAACTAGGAAAGTTTGGATTGGCATAAAAGATGCATTGTCAGAAATCTATTTAGATGAAGAAGAAAATCTGCAATTCAAAGACTATTTTTTAGAAGAAATTGAAGAAGATAAAATCAAAATACAAATGAAAATATTTCGAATGAACCAATAATGAAATTATTAGAAAAGCTACTAGAAGAAAAACAAAAAGATTTAGAAATTCAAAACTTATCAAAATTGGCAAATGATTTTATGCTAGAGAAGTTCACAAACAAAAATTTAAATGCACACCAATGGATTAAGGAATTTAAACAAGAGTGTAAACGATTCAAGATAAATGAAGATAAGAAGAAAATTGAAATTCTTAAATTTTTTCTAGAAAAAACAAGTCAAAATTGGTACAGCTGCATGTTCATCAAACTCACAATAGAATCACAGTGGGAAAATTGAAAGAAAAGTTTCTGTGAAACCTTTGCAAACAAAGGCTGGAACCCAATCAGATATGCTCTTTCGTTCAAATATCAAACAGGCACGCTGCTGGACTACGCTATAAAAAAAGAAAAATTACTCCTAGAAGTTAGGAAATAAATCGATACTAGAACACTAATAGATCTCATTGCAGCTGGTTTGCCTAACTTTATATCTAATAAGATCGACAGAGACACTTTACAACAAACAGAAGATCTCTACAATGAAATAGGTAAATTAGAACATTTTATTACTAAAAACAAGTTTGAACCAAAGAAAGACAAAAGCTTTAACTCTAACAATGATAAAAATGATAAAGTGCCATGTAATATTTGTAAGGATAAGAACAAAGGCATGCGTTATCATCCTGAATCGGTGTGTTGGTTCAAAAACAAAGAAGAAATGATAAAAAGTATCAACAATTCTAAGTTGGAAGTAGAACTAAAGCGTAATGTAGACCAAAAAAACTACTAACTCCACCATTAATCAAACTTAAAATACTATTACATGGTAAATTTAAAGTCATTGGAGTCTATGACTCTGGCTCAAATGTTTCATTCATAAATGCTAGAATTTTAAAATTTAATAATCAGAATAACGATATAAAACAGAATTCAAAATCAAGAACGATTAATGGTGTACATCAATCAGAAGGTATAATAACAATGAGGGCAAAAATTTTTGATATTGAAGATGAAATTGATGTTTTTGTAGTGAATAATGAAAAATTTTATTATGAATTTTGAATAGGACTTGATTGTATAAGAAAGTTTAAATTATTACAAAATGAAAGATTGGAAATTAAACAGAAAACTTTTAATTGTACCGATACTAACAAAAATTTAGAAAAATTTAATAAAAAAGAAAATGAAATTTCTACAGATTATAAAGCTACTGAAATCAAATTAGTTAATTTCAATGAACATATTGAGACTACGAGCTCACAATTTTTGATAAATTATTTAAATTATTACGAAAAGTGTATTATAGAAGAACTAATAGAAAAATATAAGCCATTGTTTGCTAAAGATAAATACGATGCAGGTAGAGTAAAGGACTATGAAGCCATAATTAATTTAATTATAGAGAATTATTTCAACAAAAGACCGTATAGACGTACCATTCAGGCCAAAAAAGAAATAGAAAAACAAGTCAGTGAGTTGTTAAAGCATAATCTAATTGAATAATCATACAGTCCTTTTGCTGCCCCCGTAACACTTGCTTATAAAAGAGAGGAAAATAGAAAATCATGGTTGTGCATTGATTTCAGAGATCTCAATAATATTATTCTACCACAATCACAACCATTTCCATTGATTGAAGATTTAGTTACTAAAACAAGAAACTGTAAATATTTTTCAAAACTTGATATCAATTCAGCATTTTGGTCAATCCCGATGCGTATCGAAGATATAATAAAAACGGGATTTATTACTCAAGAAGGACACTATCAATGGACTTGCTTACCGTTTGGGTTGAAAACAGCCCCAGCAATCTTTCAAAGAATCTTGAGTAGTATCATAAGAAAACATAATCTTTCTAAATTTACAGAAAATTACATAGATAATATTTTAGTTTTTTCGAAATCTTTTGAAGACCATATTAACTATTTAACACAGTTACTAAATGCAATAAACAAAGAAGGCTTCAGATTAAAATTATCAAAATGTAGTTTCGCTGCAGATTCAGTTACTTATCTAGGCCATGTTATAAAAAAATATTCGATATCTCCGTTAAAAGACAACTTAATATCAATACGAAATTTTCCGGTACCTACAACACAAAAGAACGTTCGACAATTTTTAGGTAAAATAAATTTTTATAATAAATACATACTGAACGTCTCCATTCTACTTGATCCACTTCACAATTTATTAAGAAAAAATCAAAAATTTAGTTGGTCGGATAAATGTCAAACAGCTTTTGAAAAACTGAAAAATTTTCTTTGTACACAACCGATTTTAGCTATATTTGATCCAAATTTGCCAATATATATTTATACAGATGCAAGCATATTAGGTTTAGGAGTAGTCCTAAAACAGCCACAAACAAATTATACAAAAGAAAAAATAGAAAAACCGGTCGCATTTTACTCAAAAAAATTAAATGACGCTCAAAAAAGAAAAAAAGCAATTTACTTAGAATGCTTAGGAAATAAAGAAGCAGTAAAATACTGGCAACACTGGTTGATGGAAAACAAATTTACAGTTTTTTCGGATGACAAACCACTTGAAGAAATTAATTCAAAGGCAAGGACTGGTGAAGAATTAGGCGATCTTACGTACTATTCATCACAGTATGATTTTCACGTAATATACAATCCAGGCAAAAATAATTTAGAAGCAGACTGCTTAAGCAGAAACCCAGTTCTAGAAACTTATGATAATCAAGAAGATAGCCTAAAAATCGTAATCAAGAGAAAAATAGAGACTTGCAGTCTATTAAAAATAAATTAAAAATTATAGACAAACTATATTGTACGAAAGTTAGAAAAAAGGATAAAATAATTTTATCAGAAGATTTTAGTAAAATACTAACAAGAGAAACGCACGAGAATTTCTGTCATATAGGTATAAAGCAAGTACAAAACAAAATTAAACCTTATTATACTGCAAAAAATTTAACAGAAAATATAATCAAAATCTGTAAAAATTGGCCTATTTGCTTAAAAAATAAATCGAGAGGTAAAACTAAATTTGGAAAGATGTCTATCCTAGGCCCTGCAACGGAACCATTTAAGATAGTATCAATTAATACAATTGATGGTTTCGGTAGCTCACGATCAACAAAGAAATATTTGCATCTTCTGGTCGACCACTTTACAAGATTTGGATACATTATTACGTCAACAACACAAAACTCTAAAGACTTCATAAAACTTTCTGAAAAGGTACTCGAGAATCACGATATTGGAATAATTTTAAGGGACCAATATCCAGGAATAAATTCAAAAGATTTTAAAGATTTTTTTGAAAAAAAAAAACATACCGATAATTTTTACGGCAACAAATGCACCCTTTTCTAACGGACTGAACGAAAGATTGAATCAAACTTTAGTCAATAAAATCAGATGCAAAATAAATGAAAATTAAAAAAAAAATAGCACAGACAACTGCAGCTCACGAATGCATAAAAAAATACAACGAAACAGAACATACAGTCACAGGGTTTTCACCAAAATATTTACTGGACGGTACAAATTGTTCATTATTACCAAAAGAACTAAAACACAAAAACTATATTTATAATTTAGAACAGGATAGAGGGATTGATTTAAAAAACAGTATTAATTATCATAATTATAACAAAAAAATTTTGGACAAAAATAGGAAAGACTATGAATTTAATGAACATCAGCTGGTATACGTAGAAAATGGAAATCGTTTGAACCGGAAAAAGCTGGATGAACTAAGACTTAGACCATTCAAAATCGTACAAAAGATATCAAGGTCAATTCACAAGGTAGATACAGGTCATAAAAAATTAGAGTCAAATCGTTTTCACATCTCCAAACTCATTCCAGTTGCGGATTCCGCTGATAAAGAGAACAGTGAAGTTCATTAATAGTCGTATTTTTCCTAGGGGGGGAGATGTAAGAAAAGTCTACTATACTTTCTCATATCTATTATTCAAATTTTCCCGCATTAGTGTTTCGAATAATATAATAGATATCTACATGAACAATAGAGACAAAGAGTGATCAAAACATTAAATGGGTGGTATAATTAAGTAAACTAAAATGAATCCAGAAAGTTAGCAAGAAAAAGAATAGCATCGTAAATAATAAACATTGAATATTGTTTCTTTGTTTTACAGAGAAACGATTCGTCTTAATTATTTATGATTTTCCCTAACGAATATGATTGACATTATATATATATATATATATATATATATATATTTGTTGGCTATATATAGGATTATATAGATTGTTCCAAGGTACGAAAAAACGACGTATAAATACTTTGGAAAATCTTTAACAAAGGACTAGAGGAATAAGGCAGATAGTATACTTGACAGCATGCATAACTCATAAAAGGAACAAATTCATAGAATAAATGTAGCATATATTGGTTCAACTTTGATATTTAAAAGGAACACAAGTATAAGTAGCCCTACTATCTGACTTCCTAACTCAACTTATTTAACTCCAGCCCTACCGGTGTGGGGCAGGCAGTTGCTGCTTAGCACGATGCTCCGGACGTAACGGATATAGGAATAGGTGAGCCTACCGTATCAATGTAGCCTGGTGGCACGGGCGTTATATCTGAAACGAGCACCGGTAGATCCGACGGCAGACAGGTGCTCAACACTAGGAGTCCCCGGGTGGTGAGATGGCACAGGCAATTGCAGTAGCTGTTGTTGTCAGCAGTTCTTTTAGGCTGTGGCCATCACTCAGCCGTACACACACTGTCCTACACTTTCTCACGCACGAGTTTTCCCAATCAAGCAATCCCATACACCACGTCTATACAGCGCGCAGACAAAAGCAAGAGTGTCTCTCTCACCGGCTCGCATGTGCTCGCCGCCCAAGTGCCACCGTGACATATATCTATCAGTGCGCCGGAATATCAGCTGTTGTGCACTCTCCCGAATATTAGCAGTAGTGCTCGTACTAGAAGTAGGTAAGGTCAGATACCGGGGCCTAGGAAGGGGTAGGACCGTCGAGCATCTTACCGCCTCTCCTCTTGTCTGCTAAACTAGATATTACTACTATAACGTGGATTCGCCACGTCACGTACTCCCTTTACAAACTCTGGCTCTGCGTAATCGAACATCCCAAAGGGTGAACGTCGGAATTCAGCTAAATATTATATTCTAACGGACGTGTACGGTGGTGTTGAGTATATGTTAGCGTCATGTGTCGTAAGTCTTCTTCTCCTTCGGAACTTAGGCAGGAGATACTGGTCGGCCTTAATAGCGGCCTTGTTCGTGTATAAAACAGTGTTGTCTATGGTGTCAGTGTAATATATTAACTTCTTGCCCTATAGTCGTATAGCATGGTTCAGATGTACACGCTTGTACTTAGAATATTAAATGAATGTGGGACTGTACTAACTCTGCGATAAAAATCAATAATTATATTCTCAATCCAAGATAATAAAACAAAAATATGATGATCGACTGTACAGTGGGAGCAAGGTCACTTTCGTTTCCTAAATGGATAAATAATAGTAAAAAACGAACTAACAAAAAAAAATTATCTTTTTTTTTCTAAAAAAAAAATGACTTTGTCCTTTTTAAGGTAGTCAGAGCCGTAGGGGCTCTTCCTGGCTTTCACTGTTAGTGCCATGGTGCCGCGTAAACTTTACAATAACTTGTACCTACCCTTCGGTACCTCCTCATGCCCAAACTCAGCCAATACCTTGGCCGGTAACACGAAAAGTTCTCACTTTCGGTTAAAGGTTTTGTACAGTTGAAAAACAAGGCTGGGTTAAGGAACTAGCGGAGAAATGAAGGGAAAGAGAAATAATGTCATTTATCAGCACAAATGTGGGAGATACCTCGTGCCGCCCGCGCCGTCTGATGCAAGTAAAATATGAGTATTGGTTGCTTGTGGTATCCGCTTCTTTCCCTATGTAAAGAAATGATTTGAACCTATTTTGAAAAATAGTGAACATGCTTAATTATTTCACTATTTGGTGGGGTACCACTTATTAACAACCAATAATAGGAATTAAAAAAACGCACTAGTACTTTATCATTTTATTTAGAATTAGAACTTGGCCTACCTGGTGCATTACAAGAATCGTAAGAGACAAAAATAAAGAAAAAACTCAATAAAAGTAAGAGGGAAAGAGAGAAAAAAAAAATTTTAGTCCCTGGAGCGATAAGGATGATCACCTGCCTGCTGTGATCAAAAGGCCCGCCTTTCAGACACCCACAAGTCATGGCACGGAGCGAAATTAGCAATGGTGATGCCTTGAGTGCCACACTTATGGCAAAATTTGTGGGTCGGACCACGTAAGAGGCACTGCGTATAGCGATGGTCTGGGTTTCCATATTTTCTACACCCTTGGCAGGGGACAGAAAAGACTTTCTGGGGTTTGGTAGGTTCCATTGCCAGGATTTCGTCGTCAGGGGTGAATGGTAGTCAAGGGCACCCACCCATGTCGAGCCAGCTCTACTTGCCGGAGCTTGCGCTCATGGTCCTCGTCCACACTCGGTGGTGGGATTAGGCCATCTAGATCACTGACCCGTGGGTTGTTCTTTAAAGCGTCGGTGTCCTTCACAATATCCTTGAACATCTCTTGCCTCACTGGAGGTCGCGGACTCCCCTGCTTCGAGAGGCTGGGGATGCTATCGACAGACTCCTCTGTTTCGGCCTCGGATGACGGTTTGCTGTACAGGTTTTTCAACCTGAGGTCCTGCCTTCTCCTTATTGCAATCAACTAAGCCTTGCGGCCAGTTGGTTGATGAGTGGCCCTTCGTTCCCTCATGGTCAGGATCTGTAGGGATATAGCTCACGTTAGATTCAAGGTCGGGACTTTGGCACGAGGGGGAGGGGGGGGGGGGGGAATTGCTTAAGGTCATGAAAGTAAGTCTTCATTAACTTCCCTGGCATGTTGTTCCTTGCTTCCATTACTACATCCGAGAGCAACTGGGTTACTATACAGGGACCTAAAAATTTGGGCTCAAGTTTCTGAGCGAATCATAAATCGCGAGAAATCAGAGTTTGGTTGTAGAGAGGTTAAATACCTTGAATACGTGGTTCATGGAGAAGGTCTTCGGACAGATCCCGACAAAATCAAGCCAATTTCGGAGTTTCCCGCGCCTACCACCCTCAAGCAACTCAAGTGATTTGTAGGAATGATTGGATGATACTCCAGATTTATTCCTGACCTCGCTAAAAAGAAAATGTCCCTAACGAAGGTAATGTCTAAAGATGTAAAGTGGCAATGGACTGACGAACAACAGTCAGCCATCGAAAGCCTCAAGCAATTCCTGACCGAGGCGCCCGTTTTATCGAGGCTGGATTGTTTGAAACCATTTATCCTGCAAACGGATGCCAGCGATTATGCCGTAGTAGCTGCGCTGACACAGAACCTTGAGGGTGGAGAACATCCAATATGCTACGTCAGCTGCACCCTAAGCAAGAAAGAACAAAATTAAACAGTAACTGAAAAGGAGTGCTTAGCTATGCTGTGGCTGTAGATGAATTAAGAGGTTGTTTGCCAGGAGAACATGTTACTGTAATTACCGACCACAGCAGTCTGTTGTGGCTAAATCGGTTAAAGGACCCAGTAGGAAGATTGGCTCGGTGGAGCACCACATTACAGGCATACGATTTGGAATTGATCCACAGAAAGGAAAAACTACACCAAGTCCCGGATGCCTTGTCTCGTGCACAAGAAAACTCAGTCGCAGGAATAACACCCAAGATAGAGCAAGTCAGTGACGAGTAGTACTTAAAACGGATAAAAAGAGTGCAGGGGGTTCCACATAAATTTGCAAATTGGAAATATGAGAACGGGACCCTTTTCTTTCACAAACCTAGCCCCATCATTAATTCTACGATGGATTACCTCAATGAATGGAAGATTGTCTTACCGAAGGAGGACCGTGTGTAAGCATTACACGATGTTCATGATAAACCCCAAGCAGGTCATTTAGGTGTGGAGAAAACTTACGCCCGTCTTGTCAATTATTATTATTGGCTTGATTACTTTCAAGATGTAGTCCAGTATGTCTGTGAATGTCAGGAGTGTCAACAGCAACAAATCCTACAGAAAGCGCCGGCAGGTTTTATGGGTGAAAGAATTGTCAAACAACCCTGGATAGTAATTGCAATGGACATTTCCGAACCAAAACCTCCGTCGAAAAATGGACACAAATGTATACTTATCATTCAAGATTTGTTTACCAAGTATGTTGAGTTGAAAGCGCTCCGGAAGGCAGATAAAGAACACACGGAAAGCGGTAGAGGAACTGTTATTAATCAGATGGAGTAAACCGAAATATATTCTAACTGACAATGGTACGGAGTTTGTGAATCAAGAATTAAAAGATATGTGCAAAATATATAAGATCGAACACTCTACCATCCCGCCGTATCATGCACAGGCCAGCCTAGCTGAGCATGTGATTCGCACCTTAAACCCGATAATCAACTCGTTTTAAGATAAGGGTCACAGACTATGGGATGCACATCTGCATGAATTTGCATTCGCAATAAGCACAATAGAGCAAGCATCCACAAAGCTAGCCCCAGCGTTCCTAAATTTCGGTCGCAATCCGCCACCTGTAACACTTCCAAACCGGGACATACCGGTCGCGAAGTTAGACTAGACTGATACGACATTATGGGCCGATAGACTTGGACATTTATAAATGATTAGGGATTTAGTTGTGAAACACCTTGAATCATCGAGAAAGAAACAGGCAAAATACTACAATTGGGGGTGAAGGGTAGAGTCGTTTGCGTTACGGGATAGGGTAATGCAAAGGAACCATGTGTTATCTTCCGCAACTCAGGGATTCACTCAGAAACTTGCCCAAATTTGTAGTTCCCTGTATAGTAACCCAGATGCTCTCGGATGTAGTAGTGGAAGTAAGAAAAACATGACAGGGAAGTTGATGAAGACTCACATTAATGACCTTAAGCAATTTACCCCCCCCCCCCCCCCCCCCCCCCCCCCCCCCCCCCCCGCCCCCCCCGGCCCCCCCCCCCCCCCCCCCCCAAGGGCCACTCATTAACCAACTGGCCGCAAGGCTTTGCCATAAGTGTGGCACTCAAGGCATCACCATTGCTAATTTCGCTCCGAGGCATGACTTGTGGGTGTCTGAAAGGCGAGCCTTTTTATTACAGCAGGCAGGTGATCATCCGTATCGCTCCAGGGACTGAAATTTTATTTTTTTCCTGTCTTTTCCTCTTACTTTTATTGAGTTTTTTCCTTATTTTTGTCTCTTACGATTCTTGTGATGCACCAGGTAGGCCAAGTTCTAATTCTAAATAAAATGATAGAGAAATAGTACGTTTTTTTAATTCCTATTATTGGTTGTTAATAAGTAATGCCCCACAAAATAGTGAAATAATTAAGCATGTTAACTATTTTTAATATAGTTTCAAATCATTTCTTTACATAGGGAAAGAAACGGATACCACAAGCAACCAATACTTATATTTTACTTGCAGCAGACGGCGGCACGAGGTATCTCCTACATTTGTGCTGATAAAGCACATTTTTTCTCTTTCCCTTAATTTCTCCGCTAGTTCCTTAACCCAGCCTTGTTTTTCAACTGTACAAAATCTTTAACCAAAGGTGAGAACTTTTCGTGTTACCGGCCAAGGTATTGGCTGAGTTTGGGCATAAGGAGGTACCGAAGGGTAGGTACAAGTTATTGTAAAGTTCACGCGGCACTATGGCACTAACAGTGAAAGCCAAGAAGAGCCCCTACGGCTCTGACTCCCTTAAAAAGGACAAAGCCATTTTTTTTTTAGAAAAAAAAAGATAATTTTTTTTTGT
The DNA here is from genome assembly GCA_030522625.1 of Copidosoma aretas. Taxonomy (NCBI): domain Eukaryota; kingdom Metazoa; phylum Arthropoda; class Insecta; order Hymenoptera; family Encyrtidae; genus Copidosoma; species Copidosoma aretas. Next base: position 10,543 of record JAPYYV010013689.1, read on the forward strand.
TAGCTCGTTTTTTACTATTATTTATCCATTTAGGAAAAGAAAGTGATCTTGCTCCCACTGTACATGCGATCATCATAATTTGGTTTCTTTTCTTGGATTGCAAATACAATTATGGATTTTTATCGCAGAGTTAGTACAGTCCCACATATATTTAATATTCTAAGTACAAGCGTGTACATCTGAACCATACTATCCGACTATAGGGCAAGAAGTTAATATATTACACTGACACCTCAGACAACACTGTTTCATACACGAACAAGGCCGCTATTAAGGCCGACCAGTATCTTCTGCCTAAGTTCCGAAGGAGAAGACGACTTACGACACATAACGCAAACATATACTCAACACCACCGTACACGTCCGTTGGAATATAATATTTAGCTGAATTCCGACGTTCACCCTTTGGGATGTTCGATTACGCAGAGCCAGAGTTTGTAAAGGGGGTACGTGACGTGGCGAATCCACGTCATAGTAGTAATATCTAGTTTAGCGGACAAGAGGAGAGGCGGTAGGATGCTCGACGGTCCTACCCCTTCCTACGCCCCGGTATCTGACCTTATCTACTTCTAGTACGAGCACTACTGCTAATATTCGGGAGAGTGCGCAACAGCTGATATTCCGGCGCACTGATAGATATATGTCACGGTGGCACTTAGGCGGCGAGCACATGCGAGCCGGTGAGAGAGACACTCTTGCTGTTGTCTGCGTGCTGTATAGACGTGGTGTATGGGATTGCCTGATTGGGAAAACTCGCGCGTAAGAAAGTGTAAGACAGTGTGTGTACGGCTAGGTGTTGGCCACAGCCTAAAAGAACTGCTGTACAGCAACAGCTACTGCAATTGCCTGTGCCATCTCACCACCCGGGGACTCCTAGTGTTGAGCACCTGTCTGCCGTCGGATCTCCCGGTGCCCGTTTCAGATATAACGCCTGTGCCATCAGGCTACATTGATACGCTAGACTTACCTATTCGTATATCCGTTACATCCGGAGCATCGTGCCAAGCAGCAACTGCCTACCCCACACCGGTAGGACTGGAGTTAAATAAGTTGAGTTAGGAAGTCGGATAGTAGGGCTACTTATACTTGTGTTCCTTTTGAATATCAATGTTGAACCAATATATGCTACAGTCATTCTATGAATTTGTTCCTTCTATGAGTTATGCATGCTGTCAAGTATACTATTTGCCTTATTCCACTAGTCCTTTGTTAAAGAATTTCTAAAGTATTTATGTGTCGTTTTTTCGTACCTTGGAACAATCTATATAATCTTATATACAACCAACATATATATATATATATATATATATATATACATATATATATAATCTCATATTCTATATCAATAACATTCTAATTTCCAGTAGGCTAATATTATTAAAATTGTATTCTGAATGCTCAGAAGGACGTCTTTC
>JAPYYV010013690.1:0-14400 GCA_030522625.1 Copidosoma aretas
AAACCTATTGAAGTATTTGCAAATTTTATGTCGGTGACTCCTAATGAATTTGTTTAAAGAAGAGAATAAGCCTAAAAATCTAAAAATAACATGTAAAATTGAAGAGATTAAGTTAATTTGTTAAATTTTTTTTCAATCCTCGGTATCTGAAAAATTTGACAACAAAATTGTACAATGAAAATCGCACGATTTTTAACATTAGCTATGTTATTGTCAGTTTAAGTGAAACTAGTTATAACTTCTAATAAATATTTATAATAACGTATTCAAAATATGAGCTATATATTAGGTGTGAGCCTCCTTAAGTACTGCAGGCCATCGGCCACGAGTGTAACTCATCACACGAGTGTTGGAATCGTCTTGCACAAGTTGCGTACTTGAGATTTTTCATAATATGTGTACTATCGGTATTTCCCGCACAGTATTGCGAAAAATAAAAATTCGAAATTTGTATACTAAATATCAAAAATTTCGCTAAATAGAAAACTAAAATTAACGGCTTTTGTGTTGCTATATTAGAGTACAGGTTTTTTCACATTGTAGATTAATATATCAAAATCTGGATTAATAATTAGGGCCATTATCAATGAAAAATTAGTTATGAAAACAAAACAAAAAATTTCAAAAGTTAAAATCTACTTATATTAATAAATTAATACTTATTTGCATCATAGCACTTTTTTCACATCAGACGCAATGCGATCGTAAATTGGAGGAGAACGTCTCATACAGAAGCTGCACTGTACGTCTGTCCAGTGTGCACAGATCAAAGTCTAAAGTCTTCTCTTTGGTAATTTCGTACTGTCCCGTTTCAAATATCAGATGCATAACTTTCTCCAACTCCCGATCGTCTTGTATAGTCATAATCTTAATTTGCAGTTCCTTAAGTTTGTCCAGATAATCTGGATCGAGCAGCAATGAAGTCGAGTGGTCCTGGTCTTCGACCTTTTGCGCTTGCAAAATTTCTTGATCTCCCGTCATTACTTTTTTAAAATCAAAATCAAAACCTCGGTCAAAACTATACAAGCTTTTAATTGATTCGAATTGAATAAAAACTTAAAAGTGTACCTTTAATTTTGCTCCCCTGTTTTCGTTTTTTGCATTCCTTTTCTGGTATGCTTTTTGACCTGTCGACTGGAGCGGATGGCGGTGGCATCATCCGATGAACTTCTGCTGACGCTGCCGGTGCTGGCGATTTTTTCTCCCAAGCACCAGCACTACTCAGTCTTGTCTCCACAACCGAGTCTTCGTCGCCAGACGAACTGCCACTGTCTCGATCTACGATCTCTGATGTACGCTTTGTTGCCTGAAAATTTTTTTGTCCTCGTACATATATTTTTCGGACATGAATGAACTATAAGTAAATAAAAAAAAAATACTTTTCCACAAAACATTTTTGCTGTTGTATGTTTAACTAAATTATATCGTTGATTGCAAACAGGGTGATGTTGGTAACACCGAAATATTGTTTACTACGATAAAACATGCTTTGAAAAATTCCAAGCTTGATTTATTTTTTTTCGTATTTTTACGTAGGCGGAAGTTTAGTTTTTTTCAACAACAATTTATTTTCTTCTATGAGTATTAAAATGATAGATATCAAACACTTACAGAAGCAGGGGTAGGAGTAGGATGCGTAACTTTGCTGTTCCCGGATTCACTGGAGCCTTTTAACTTCTCCCGTTTTTCTTTCTTTTCTCTATCTTGACGGCAAATTCTCTTTTCTTTTTTGTATTTCTTTTTGTGCTTTTGCTTTGACTTGCCAGATTTTGTATACATCAAATCTTTTGGTTTTTCAGAGATTATATTCTTCTCTTTGAGATTTTGGTCAATTGTTTTCAACAGTTTTGTTTTTTCCGTCGTTGGTTGTTTTTCGGGTTCCTCTTTTTCTATTTTCTCAACCTTTTCAACCTTTTTCTTACTACTTTTTACCCCTCTTTTATCTTTAATTTTTTCCTGTTCTTCATCTATATGTTTGTCTTTTTTTTTCGTGTCTGGATCTATTTGCAGGTGTTTCTTTTTTTCTTTCCTACGTCCGCTTTTACTTTTTTTTTCGCTCTTTTCAGCTTTGACTTTGTTTTTAGTGCTTTTAATGCTGTCCTTAAATATTTCCCTTTCTCTATTATTTTCCCTCTCCAGATCTTTTTTGCTTCCTTTTTCTTTGGATTTCGATGAAAACGAGGATAACTGTTTTACGTAAACAAATATTAAATAAAATTATGAAATTTTCATTAATTCTTTGTAGAATAATAAAATTTTGATGTACTCTGCTACCACCGGAACTTGAAAATCTCTTGGATTTTTCTTTGGTCTTCTCTTCGTATTTGGCTCCATTTTTTTTTTCTTTCACTTTTTCAAAAAGCTCTTCTTTTTTTATTTCTGCATGACAAGTATGCTCAACTTTTTTACTCTTATCAACTTTTTTATACTTTTCTGGGGCTACAGGAGCTTTCGAACTGTTTGACTTTACAGACGTTTTCTGGCTGTCCTGCCTAAGCTTGGCAGCCAAAATAGGAGGACCGAATAGGTCGGTGAATTGGTTTGAAATTTCCAACTCTACCATGCTTTTCTTCGTAACTTCGGGGTTACTGCTAAGCTTCGGCTTGCTAACCATGGCCAATGTTTTCGTTTCACTTTTTTTCAAAATATCATCCATATTCAAGATAATCTGAAATTTAAATAGGATATCGCATTCAATATCAAATTAAATTAAATAAACCGAATTTGGCCTTGCTAACAAATTGTCTTCATAAATTTTTGTTCATGGTTAGTCGGTCTAGTATTATACCTTTGTATTCACGTTTTGTGAAATTCAGTCATGATAAAAATTATACAGTCATAAAAATACTTTTCATCGATGAAATACATTTTTGTTTTTTATATTAAGTATTAAAGTCAATCAAAACTATAAAAATGTATGTTATACTCACAGCACCACCCTTGAGCAACCTATTTCCAAATTCTTTAGTAGGATTAACAATGATCTCATTGTGCAGCGAACGATGACTAGTTGGAGTTTTCATGTCAAGATTGAGATTGTACAAGATGTCAAAGCGGTTTGGTTTATTTTTGTTCTTTAAGCAAACATTGATTGGAATATCAAAGCCAGCATATCCAGATTCTTTGAGCCTGTAAGGAGGCTCTTTTATTACCCTCTTTGGTTTTTGAAATGTTTGATGAAGATTGAACACAACTAAAATGCAGTATTAATTAAGTGATGGAAGAACTGATTATGCTCACGCACAATGAAACAAGTAAAATAGGATATACCTTTTTCTATGTAATGTTGTATAGGAGCATCATCGACTCCTTTGACCCAAACTTCCCAATCATGAGTAAAACCCTCGGGGGTCTTAACAGCTCGTATTCTAGATATATCTCCACATTCCAGGGATATTTTATATCTCTCCATTATAAAAATTTCTCACAACAGTGGTTAATATGTTAAAATTATCTAAATACTGTAAGTTACGGAAAATTTTATTTTTCCATGCGTTTTAGGTGATTTATTTTTTCTCACAGTCAAAATAGTTCGGAAAGGTATGAGCAGTTAAAATGCTTGAGCACCAATCGTCAGAGAACCTCGTGACTCATAAGATTAAGTATTCATCTTAATGTATTTTTAATTAATTTTCTACAGATACCTTCGAATGAATTGTGTTTGTTACTACGTAAATTTTTCGTAAAATATAATATATAAAATGAAATACATAGTAAGATGTTGTGTAAAACGTTTGTAAAAATTTATATAGTAGAATAAAAAATAATATCATAGTCAGTACGCTCGAAAACAATACACTTAGCTATTAACGTAACAAAATAAGCTGTTACTATCGTTAAACAACACCAAAAATTCCCTTAATTCCATTCCTCGTCTGGTGTTAAATTCTTGAAGTGTTGTAGAAATAAAAAATTGAACATTATTAATTCGCCTCTTCGCACCAATATTTTACAGAACAGCAAAGGACTTTGATGACTTATTTAAGATAAAATTGAGTGCAAGTCCAGTACAGGCAATGCTGATGGCGACGGTGTTGTTAAACTTTCACTCAACGATTTCTTACACACGCGCTTTTTCTCTATTACATTTTGAAACTTTACTACAGCATGTGAGATAAAGCTATTACACTAAAATCAGAAAGTTACGTGTCGCGGTAAGTTTACGAATAATGGCCACGCACTTGACAAGGAAATTAATTCGACAGTTTAAACTTATTAGATCTGATAGGCACACGACTCAAGAGTATTTGACTATGATGTAGATACGTGTATCTTCTCCGAACTGTTTTCAACTCCGAAACTGATATGAACTAATGAATGCATCCTTAGTACTATCACGACTGATTATGATATACTAAGTCGTTAAGATAGCAGTCATACCTAAAAATGTATTCCTACGTAAGTATATATAAACCGAATAAGTGAAAAGTCTACTAAATTCATCCGTGAAAGTTATTTTCATTGAAAAATTTCTGAAAGTTGTGATTCACAGATTTTTTTGGAAAATATTCACTGATCTTCTAGTAAACTTGAATTTCACCGATACATTGATGAAATTGACATTTAATTGATTTTTCCAGTGATTACACTCACTGACCTGCCTGACTTTCAATACTTTGAACAGCAAATATTCACTGTCAATTGTTAGTCACGTTAAGCTCAAAATAGTAAATTGCATTACACCATGTATAGTTTGAGAGCACTAAACAATGCTGACTTCGAATCAGCTATTTTTGTGCGCAACCAGTAAGTTTTTTTTTTCTACTTCAGTCCAACTAATCCGGTTTCAGATAGTATTTTGCGGGTATTTAGGTCGGTCTTAAATTTGTTTTGATCATTAGTGCAGGTATGTCATTAATTTCTCAATAATTCATTTCGTTGGAACTTAAAAATTGTTTTGTTCAGCAGGAATTTATGACACACAGGACTGATCGAGAACGATATCACAGTTTTAACGAGTTATCATACGTATTTTCAATTGAAAAGTTGGTCTAAATGGCGTATGCTGGAGTTATTTGTTGTTTCCAAACATCACAGGGGGAATAAATAGGAATATTTTGAACGTAAGTAAATATTTATTTGAGCGAAAAACAAAAATTTGAAAAGTTACGTGATTCAACATCAAAATTTCGTGCTTTCAAATAATACATTTTCTCTTTAGAACACATAATTATGTTACATGTAAGTAATATCATAATTTGTAGGGGTTGAATAATAGAAACTTTGGCTTGAAAATCCTGACGGTAAAAAATAATTTCTAAAGCTGGAAAATTACTGTTCTTTTGCTTGTTGTTCAAAGATCGGCTGAGACTTTTAGAACCTTCCTTAAGTTACATACAATAGATCGGAAACGTAGTTTTTAATTTGTATTAGTAAGTACACGAGTCTTGGACAAATTAGATGAATTAACGTACATACGTTTATATACAAATTTTGACAAATTATACATTTTAAATATTCATACAGCGATAAAAACAATGACCATTATTATAGTTCGGAAAATTTTCGCAACAACAAGTACCCAAGCAGTGAATAACACTGATATTTGATGGGATCGAAATTGTAGCGCTGTTTGTAAACATTGACGTAACTCAACCGAATTTCAAGAACTCAAACTGTGATACGAATACCAATACAACGTACATTCACAGTCTGAGTTGCTTAAAATTCCCGGTGTGTACGGGTGCATCGGCGAACAGTCTCGATTGATCGGCTCCACCACCCTACTTGATCCATCAATCGCTGAAACGAAAAAAAAATCAAAAAATCGGTCAATCATTTGATCGTCGAAAGAAAAGCTTGGGAATCATCTGCACCGTTCGTCCCTCGGCGATTCGTCACACCGATCGCTTCACTTCGATAGTCTAGCTTTATGAGTACAATATCAACCATACAGCTAGATCACCAAAGAGAAGCAAACCGTGCAAAGTTAGTATTCAGTATTCAGATCAATAACCTTCGTACACCTGTACCCTGAAAACAAAAGCATTCATTCCGATTAATCAAAATTGTCTCTTCACTTCTGTCGCGGTCGCTGCATCCATACGCAGCGCCACCGCACGAATATATATATATATATACAATACAATACATTTAACGGATGAGAGTCACACTAAAGAGAGAGAGAGAGAGAGAGTCCCTCGACTCCGACATGCTAGTGCGGAGATGAAAACACAATGTATGAATGCTGCACGCGCCGTCGTCTCTCCCTCTCCTCTCCCTTGCACCACCACCGGCCGTCGTGTACAACTTATATCCCCCGGCTCGAACTCCCAAATGAAAAAAGACAGCAGCAGCAGATGGCCGGAAAATGCATGTATTTTCTTTTCACACTGCACACACACACACACACACACACACACACACACACACACACACACACTTCCCGGGGAGCCGGGGCACGCCGGCTCAAGGGCAGCTGCAGGGACGCGCCGTTGACTGGCCTCCGGTGCGTCGCGTGGGTGCAACGAGCCTTGTTTTCCTTTCCTTCAGAGTTGACGTATTATAAGTAGGTAGACGGCGACGATTCAACTAATCAGGCGCTTGGACCAAGTACGCTAGCTTTGTGCTTCATCGACTATACAGCACCGAAAGCGTAGCAGACTACGGTCGAAATGCACTGATTGTTTATAACTGTATATATACTCGATGATGCGTCTTTAATTCATCCTTAATTCTCCGATGTTGATGTCACAAATGGCATGCACGCACGTGGGCACACTCTACACGTATCACGTAGGTAGGTAGACATATAGATGTATACGTGTAGTAAAATACACACGTGACGCGCGATCTCCGCGAACGATCGGCGAGTTTGGGCTCTCTCATACCCCATTGAATAGCTTTACGTCTACAAAAATCGTCAGCGCACGTACAATTAAAGCTACGCAATGAGGTACGAGCGGAAGCGGCATGTATTCACGGAGAACGGCTTTTCATCGGCATCGGCGCTATAAGTATATAAGTACTGGTGACGCGTCTTCGACTCGAGTCGTAAAACTTGGTAATATAAGTACTAAGTGCTCAATAATTTTAATGAAACGGATAATATTAGTAGAAACACACTTACCCAAATTATTCTCGGCGCAGCCGTTGCGATTTGTGTACTACCACCTGCAAGCTATGCCGATTATTGGTTCCAGAACGATCGGTATAGATCCACTAGATTATATATAGTACATGGACACCGGGCGCGGATAATTTCGGGCCGAGACTTGAAGCCCAACGCGGAGGGGTAAAAATTGCGGCGCTCCCTCTCTCTCTCTCAAACTCACCGTCATCGTCGTGGTGGTCGTGATATTCGGATGTCACCTCGTGCACTCGTAGGCAGTAGTGACTCGTAAATGCGCCCGCAGCCGACTGCTGGGGCCCAGGGCTGCCGGGTACCTTTTATAGGACAGGGCTCCGGGGGCTTTCCCCCCCTTGAAAAACTCACGCGCGAGAGAGACCGACGCGGGGAAAAACGAAAGCTCACGAAAATTTACCTGCCTGCTGAGTCTCTGCTCTTCGGCCTGGCTTTCCCCCCCTTCTTCCTCACTGTCGCAGAGCTCTTGCGATGCGATTTTGGATATGGAGAGAAAAAATGTCCACTGCGGCGCCGGTGTGTATAAGTAATAATGATGCGATACTTATGAATCTTACGATAGGTGAGGCTACACGTGTGGAGTTTGGAGACGAGGTGACAATGTCTGCGAAGAAGAATCATGTTGCCGAGGTACTCGATTTTGCGATTTGTACTCCGGTGATTTTGGGATCGTCAATGGAAAACGCTACTTCGCGGGCTTTCGGGCCGCAGTGGGGAGGGCGGAGCGGTGAGCAGCGGTGAGTTCGACGGGCTTCCCTCGATTTTTCGATGGTGGTTCTACTTGCTGAATTACTTTTTTGGTCCGCAGAGATCGGTATTGCGTGGTGTGTGTGTGTGTGCGTATGAAGCGAAATATTCACGCGGTTTTTCGGTTAACATCCAAATTTAATGATGTATAAGTTATAGACGACGTGGTAAACTTGCACACTATCCGATGATGATTCATTAATCTTTGTTCATCATGTATATACGCCTAGCCTAAGGTGATATATAGTACATTTTACATACATACACTCACTTAGTTTTTCAGTGTGTTGATTATTACCGAGAATCAGTATTTTAATCAATCTAGCCACGTTACAGTTTATTTCCAAAAACACGGGTTAAGTCATCCTTTATTTATAACACCAGGTTTTTACATGAAACTTGAAAACAAGATTATATTGAGTACAATCCGCACGATATGTATACGTATTCGTAATAATGAAAATGGCATTCGTGGATCGATATAATATGTGTATAGACACTCTATGGAGTACATGGACGAGGGAAAAGTGCATATAGCGTGGATCAATATCTGAACTGAATCTTCTACGCCTCAACTTCCTCAAATGCCTCATTGTGCGTATATACACACATAAATATATGCGTGCATGATTTGTGTGTATGTGTACGTGCATGGCGTGGCTTGGTAATATTTTTTTAATTATAGCTATATTTGTGTCTACAAAACGAATACTTAAGGTATAAAACTTACATCGATCATCATAAAACAATATCTCACGCGTTGAAACACGCACACTTGCGACAAATCTCCTTTTTTGTATTCAAGAACTCAAATATGGTTACCAAGTTCTGTCGGTTCCGCCGTAATGGCCCTGTGACTGAGACCAGTGATATTTTTCATATACTTTCCGAAGCAATTAACCATTAGAGCTGCGTGCTGTCCAAGAACGACGCGATTATCGAGATCGTATCTTCAATCTTATCTCTCGTCGGTGAGGCGCATATCATTTCTCATTTAAAGAGAAAAAAAAAAACCGTTGATATATTTGAAACAAACGTATTACAATACATTGGTTTTCTCGCAAACAAAATCCATCTCCAATCATGACAATGAGCGCATCGTGCAGTTTGTACTTGCAGTTACCACGCCAACAACAGAAAAACTATCCCGTTGTCCCAAAAGAAAAAGAGCACACACAATAAAATCCCTGCAGCATGCCGCCATGGCCACCAAGCCCGGTCATAACTGCATGCATAGGTGTGCGAGTACCCATACATAAATATACGTACACTCGAAAAAGGAGGAGAGAATTTTCAAAATCCCTTGAGAGCCGTTTCGACTTTCGACTGCAGTCGCTTCCATCGGCCGCGGTCGTACGTGCGGTCCTGTAAAATTACGCGCACGCCCGCGTCCCGGTCGTTCAATGGCCGACGCGAGAAATTTTGGCTCGTCGGGCGTCTCTTTTCTCGGCTGCTTTTTGAAAAATTTTCGTACTCGCAGCTTGCCCCGTTGCAGTCGGCTTCGGCATCGCTGGCCGTAAATTACAATTGTCTTGGCCAAGCATAGGAAAGTATACGCGTGCGGTATACGAATAGCGAGGAAAGTTGGTGATGGTGTGCGACTCGAGGTCTACTATTATAGTCATCAGCGTCGGAAACGGTCGAGTCGAGAAACTTTGTATGTTGTGATTTTATTCGAAGGTACCTAAATTTATTGTCAACCGTATACATGTGTATACGGGCACAATTCATTACAGCGTGTGTATAATGATACAATAAAATCGGCATCTCTGATCAAAACTGGTCAAACCTCCGCCAATTAGCTGGCCAAGCCCCCCCCCCCCCCCCCCCCCCCCCCCCCCCCCCCCCCCCCCCCCCCCCCCCCCACCACCCCGCCCCGCCCCGCCCCCCCCCCCCCGCCCCCCCCACCCCCCCCCCCCCCCCCCGCGAGCCTCCGCCGTGTTTCAGCGCGTCCTCGAAGCGACACCTTCGCGCGTGCTTGTACATATAGATCTCGAAAGCCCTGCTCGTCCTCTGGAACTCCCGGAGGAGACTTTTGCCGTCAAGGCTGCGGGGCCCGATGTCCCCCGACCATACAAGGACGCGAAATACGGAGCCTCTGCAGATTTTTTCGGTTGAGCACAATTTTAAGACTCCTTTGATTCTTTTGTATCATGATTTTGCTGAAAAAGCTTGTTCGAAACGGCCTGGACGGGGAAAATCACGCGCTTCGGAGAAGCTTACGATAATTTTTTTTTTACATTTTTAAAACTTTCGATCCTTTTTTGATGATTCATTACTTTTTACGCTAACCATCTGTTTGCGAACGCATCGAAAGCATTGAAACTTATCTTCGTATCTACTTTGTATGTCTTTTTTTTGGCAACTCTCGGTAACTTTTTGCGAAAAAGTATGAATAATAGGTGAGCATCACGTAAAATATTTTCTTAACTTATTTGTTCATCATAACAGAATGTCGTCAGGATACTTGAAATAAAATAAAACCTCTGCCAATTTACTGGCACTAAACTTTCCCATAAATATCTCTTTATAATATATTTACTTTTTAAATGCTGCGTCAATGTTAGATGTACTTTGTTTGAATTTATAAGGTACAGGATTATTCTTATTTATTACTTGATTTGTCAGAATGTCTACTTTCCATTGAATGATAGTTACATTTTCTCCTCGATTTTCTCTTAAATAAGAAGTATATAATAGTTTCGTCTGCTCATGTAGTATAGGTAATTTGTGATGTGTATAGACACACATTAATACTTTCACGATATTCGTAAGCTTGATTAATTTTCCACATATTAATAATTTTATGAACTACAGGATCGGGAGGAGATTACGACATGCACCAGGAATTTGAAGAACAGAGATCTGAACATGCAAGTTAACTAAAATGTTATACTTGATCACATCACAGAATTATATTTAAAAATAATTTCTAATAAATGAAACAAGAAAAAAATCTATAACAATATGTCAAAATTTTTTGTTTAAATAAAATACGTACGTTACTCCCTACATAATTTATCATGAAACCATAAACCTCCATCTTGAAAAATCAAATCTTACCTGACTGCGGAACCTTTTTATTTATTGTATAGTTTTTTGATACTAATCACGTGATATTTTTACGCCGAGTAAATTCAGAAGTTTAATTTTAACGTTTGGATTGTGTATCATAAAATATCCTGAAACAAATACAATAATCTACAAAATTACACTTTCCAAGAAATTCATACTCTCCCCAAATTCAGTTTTAAAAAAATCTAAAAAATAAGTTTTTAAAAACAAAGAATTTTAAAAAAAAGATAAAAAAAAAAAAAAAAATTAATCAATAAAATTGAAAACTTTTTTTCCGTCTTCTAACCTCAAAATAGCACTTTCACCGCTTGATTTTGGGTTATCAGACGGAAAAATAGTATTCGAAACTCGTGCGTAAAGACTTCTTTACGAACTCGTACGAAATATACTACTATTTCTTCACAAATGTGCATCTCTCCAGGGCGGTCCCTGGTCGGATGCACATGAGTGGAGAATGCTATTTTTCCTACCGAGGGCGCACCAGCCTCTCAAAAACGCCCGAAGTAGGAAATATACTATTTCTCGTCTGTAATGGAACTTCATTAACCAAGTTCACAAAAATAAGCCATAGTTCATCAAAATCAGTATAAGTAATCCTGAGATGTAACAAATTATATAAATTTGCAGTCATATCAGCCGATACTCCTACATTAAATTTTTTTTCATTTGTATCTCAAAACATTTCTTTTAATAAATTTTGTTATCTTTCACACTTTGTTGCGCAAACATTCTAAAACAAAAAAAAATCTCTGCCAATCGACTGGCACAAAGCTTCCTTATACATTATTTGTGCTATTCTTGATTGCTTCACTTTTTTTAGACACAATTTCTCACTTGAATTATAAAAACTTAAACTTCAAAACAATGAACTAATGATATTCACTAAATTATTACCTCTCTAGTCAAAATCAGTCAAGGGAATACTGAGATATGACTTATTAAAAACATGCGCACTCTTACGCACACCCACATTTATCTTTCATATTTTTTGACACAGAATATAGTGAAACAACAATAAAAAGGTAGCGAATTACCATAAAAAAAAAAAAAAAAGGATTTTCGAAAATCATGAAGATTGAAATAAAATATAACTGATTATATATGTATACTTCACACACCCACATAAATTTTTATTTATTTCTATGTAAAAAAAGGTGTTTTTTGAAAAATTTTATCATTGTTCAGATTTCCGATCATAAAATATTTTAAAACAACGTTAAAAGATGTTAAATCAATGAAAAAAAAAAAAAAATATATTCCAAAATCGATAAAATCTAAAAAAAAAAATCAACCTTCATATGATTTTTCGTCCATCATAAAACTTCCTTTATGAGAGAGCAAAATGTGAGAAAATTTATCTGATATCGTTTTTTTTAAAAAAAGTCGTGCCTCCTGAAACAATTCTCTGTTCAAATGGCGACTTCGCCGACTTCTCTCCTGATCCATTTTTAGATGTTTGTTCTTCGATAAAAGACTTATAAAGAAATGTATGCGAAGTTGATAAAAGATTCTCTTATAAATTATTGAATTCTTCTGAACTAAGCTGACATGAAATATCAACTGTTCAAGAACGACAAAATATTTCACACGCGTATGATTACTTATACCGACTGGTCACTTCGAATTTAAGTGATATTAAGATGAATCTATTTAGCACTTTAAAGGTTTATAATGTGCCGCAGGCCGCAGCAGTCAAAGGAGTCATCAGTTACGTGCGTGTTTGAAAAGAATCATACGTGCGATAATGTACTGATGATCGAATTCATTATAAAATATGTTTACCAAAATTAAACAACTTTTTAAAACGATTATTGACACAACAAGCTTGTAGGATGCCAAACATTTTTGACACAATCTGTACACACACTACTAAGAGCGTTTTATATTTGTGACAAGGTGTTTCAAGTCCCGTATCTATACCCTACTGTACCTGTGTATTTTTTCAAATTTTTTTTCCTGATTTTGCTTCCCTACAGAGAAAGCTTTGTGATGGACAAAAAATCATGGATCTGAGATCATGCAATTTTCTACAGAAAACAGTTTTGAGGTAAAAATTAATCGGGATGTGTGATGGGTATATGAGCAAATATGTACCCTATTTCATGAAGCCTATGTTTATGATCACGCATTTTATTATTTTACTAGTCATAGCTTAATCGTAAATATAGAGTTCTGCTGACTATAAAATAAGTCGTTATTACCGTGATGCCCCTAATCTTAAAGGTATTTCAAATTTCAATAAGGTGACTATAGTATACGACGGATTTTGGTATGTATTTGTACCAAACTAAATTTCCGTGAAAAATTCTTATTCGGGGCTTCAGAATTACCAAAAAAGTACCATTACGGTAATGAGGTTTGTAATGCTTTTTTGAAGTTTTATAAAAATCCCATTTCATTCAACATGCGTTTTCTAAAAATGACAAGAGAACCAAGATAATAAGAGATGGAAAAAATAATAAACAAATTCTAAACACTAAATTTTGAAAATCTTACTTCACACACCAAAATATCCCGATTTTCGTGAAATGACTCGTGTACATATAATCATGTAGTGAAATTACTGAATTTGCTATGAAAACAATTATTGTATTATTTGTGTTACTTATTATATTATATAATTACATAATATACGTATACGTTGTTAAAAACAACTCTATATAAGTTTCAAGTGTAAAATAAGTCTACTTACGAAACATAATCTCCTTATTTCTGATTCTGTCGTTGATCGCTTACTGCTCATGACAATACGTGTTCACTCGACGAATAGCTAAATCACACTGTAACTGACTGTGAGCTTTGTCAGCAGAGTCTGTTGAGCAGACTGTGAGTCAGCTGTGTCAGTGACCTAGCTGAGGTGCGCACTCTATACTGCGCAATGAGCTGCGCAGCACACCTGAATCAAGTGACCTGATGTTTCGTCAGCACTGTTAACAGTGTGATTTAGTCATTCATCGAGTGAACACGTATTCTGTTGAGCAGTGAGCGATCAACAGCATAGTAAGAAAAATGGACATTATGTTTCGTGAGTAGATTTATCTTATAATGTAACAAAATAATAGGTTATACAATAATAATGTTTTCATGTTCGCTTATTTTATCATATAATAATACATATTCAAAAATAAATTAATAAACATTGCCGAATAATTGAAATTTAATGTAACATCGTTGCCAACACTCGTACCGTGTACTACTAAACAGAGTAGTTTTTAACAACTCATAATGGGACATTTCACAAAAACTGCGATATTTCGTGAAGCCTAGGTTTATAAACAATGCATTTTATTATTTTGAGTCCAAACTTTTTTAAACTGTGTAAACTAATTTTCTCTAGATAGCCCTTTTGAAAAGTCGAAAAAATATTTGGCCGTGCAGAGATGGCAAAACTTTACAAGGAGGATAGAGCGAGTGGTACCGTATCAATTTGGGGGCATATAGCTACGAACTGCACTGTTGCGTTCAACTCGCTAGAACTCATATGATTGTTGACA
>JAPYYV010013691.1:0-11486 GCA_030522625.1 Copidosoma aretas
GGTGCAAAGGGTCGGGGACTGATTTTCGGAGTTTCGTCGAGCGGTTTTTTGATCAAGTTCTATCTCAAATATTTCGTACCTTCGTTTCTTTTTTTCCCAAAAAGGTTGTATCTCGGCATGTTTTTGAAAAACTTCGTGTCGCTGAGAACGGCGTTTTTGATGCAAGAATCGGACGTATGACGTGTTTGAAAGAAAAATTTTAGAGAAACGCTCTTTCGCTCGAGCGACAGGCACTTTATCGAAAAACAGCTTTGCACAACTGCGTCGCAGCGTTAAATATGTATGTGATGCTTTAAACTTTCAGGACACGTGATTACAACGGCTATCGATATACAAGGGTAAAAAACACGGTTTGTTCGCGTAAACACGAGTTATAGTCTCGTGTGACGATCGTAGTGATGGCAGAGCAAAAGAAAAATGTGGGGCAAAAAAAAAAAAGTTTATTGCGCTGGAGTGCGAAAGATTTTACAAATGATTAATAGATCTTTCGATGTTATCCGCACGCGTGGGAATAATGGCAATAAATGTGCATGAAATTAGTGCATCACACCTGGAGAGTAAGAGTAGAGACTGTCTCGAAACTCATGTCCATAATTGTTTTCCAAAGCGGCTATTTTCGGCCAACGCACATAAAAGATCATCTTAAAATTTTATACACAATTTCAGCCTGTAGAATGATATTTCATACTCGCATATGACCTCCGATACAAGATCTTAAATCATATTAAATCAAAGTCTCTGCGTGCACCTTAACCAAAAGTATAGCACATGAGCTCTTGCTACGTCAGAGAAAATGTACTATTTTCGGTCACTTTGTAAAGCACGTATATTTTAAACTCCATTATTTTCGTCATATCTGCATCCAACGTTGAAGTTTTGATAAGTGCGTGTCAGCGTCACTTGGTGCGCGGCGCGAATAACTGTATACCCTTTGATGAAAGAGAAATTCTCGGTGTACACTTAACAAGTGAAAAAAAGTACAAGCGCTGCGCGTCAACAGTTCTGTTTGGCTTGGTCCAACTTTTCTGTGTGTGGCAGTCAATTTATGCAACGTGTTCAAAGTCCTTACAACTCGGTATGAAAAACCTGATGTTTTTAAATGGTAATTATAACAACGACAGGTCCAACGATAATTTGGAATTCAGTTTAATGAAGATTTAGCTCTGATCGTTTGTATTAGGTCAAGTTCCTGATTTAATTAGTTTCCCCGATGTAGATCAATGGCTTATTCATTTAATGTTTGCTTCAATGTATTCCTGCGCGTTAGGCGAAAGATTGAGACCTTTATACGAAAAATCCAATCTTTTCAGTTGTTAATTTCAAAATCTTTTTGACTTGTAATTTCAATATTACATGCAACGATTTACTCCATTAAAGTTGTAATATACTATATATTATTATTATACATTATGTCATTAAGCTTTTAGGCATTGTATTACAATATGACTGAAACGCCCTCAAGGGGTACACAAATTCATTTGATAGTGGTCCATCGTAAGTTTTGTAAAATATAATTTTGTATGATGGAATTAATTGAATAATAATTTATATATTAAATAAATTTTTTCCATAAATTACTTTCGTTTATCAGCATGGGATCATTAGATATTCTAAATATAATGTATTACATAGGTATCACAAGATATTTTATGAGCAAAATGTTTATTTCATTGCGTATTTTAATTTCAGTAAATTTTGGTTTCCGTGTTTTTTTCTACACATACCTTAACTGCCATCAATCAAGTATGGATTGTCGTTCGCTAAATTTGGTAATGCTCACGTGTACATATCAGCTGTTTTAATTGAAGGAGACCGAGTCCGTGAAATAATGTCGACTTTAGTGGGTAATTAACTATGTATCAGGTTTCGTAAACCTATCGGAGAGATAACTTTTGAAGATATTGAAATAACAAGTTGAGTTAGGTAAGCGTATCATACGTATTGTACAGAAAAACGGTTTGATATCCTCAAAATGTAAAGAAATCATTACCAAGAAGCATCAATACTAGTATATTTTGATAAGGTAAATATGCTATAATCTGTTCTGCCCTAAGCTAGATATAGTTCAAAACAATATTCATGGGCCCTAAAACATATTAGATTATTTTACTACATTCATGGTTATTCGTAAAAATTTCTTTGAATAAAGTAAATCATTCGTGAACCACGTTTCATCCTTCCGAATAATAAGTTTTTCAAAGGTAGAAGAAATATATTTTATTAATATCGAAAATACTATTTGAATGAATGCCTTCTAGTTTTTCATATTCATACAATTATTTTCAAATATTTCATTTAATTCGAGTATTCGAAATATTTTCAGAAGTGATATTTTACTAAATTCCTCAATCACAAGTCCAAGTGTGAAGAGGAGCAGAAAGGAGGAGAAAGGGCCGAAGAATCCATTCTTTTATGGGATTTACTTCCATCCATTTATTGCTTTTCCAGAGCGGGGAGTCGATTTCCTGCACCTCACTATAGGATAAATGTCGGTTTTTACGCCAAGCAGCATTCACTGTGGCATTACTTCGGTTTATTTAATGAGGGGCAAAAAACTCTGGTAAAAGAAACAAGGTGATTAAAGACAGACAATCGAGATAGTTTGAAAATATGAAAGACAATGTGTAGAAATTTATTTGGATTAAATACAAAATAGTGTCTCTAAAAGATTCGACCACTAAATAAAAAGATTCTTTTACATCAAGAAATACATTCATAACCGACAGACGCACCAAACTGTTCTTAAAGAAGTTGATCTCATAATACACATATGTCCCATGTCTTAATACTCTTCTGTTTTGCGCATACTAATATTAGAATACTTCTACTCCATGGATAAAACTTGAGTGAAAATGTATTGCTCCGAATATTTACGTGATTTCATTGACTAGCTGGAATTATTAGAGTTGCAATAATTGTTCATTAATCCCGAATAATTGTATTTGTCTTGACGGTTTGATTGTTAAGACAGTGATCTTTGTATGCCATACAATTTTTAACTTTGACAGTTCTACATGAAAATTTAATGTCCTGCAAATCAAACCGAACACACTAACTTTGATGATTAAATACTGGAGACAAATGTCATTAGAGCCTTTTAGAGAATCCAAACTTCTTAGCGAACAGGGTTTTCTTAAAAGGATTTTTTCCAGGCTGATAAAGAGTTTGAAAAGTGTCGAAAAGAATCAAACGAGAATCTTCTACTCTATCACTGACATATCCAATGGAGACTAAAACTTCTAAACTAATAAAGTTCTTTCAGCCTTTTAGTATTAATTTCCAAAGTACTGTAAGATTATAGACTTACGGCATAGTAACTTAGCTTCATACTACCGAGTTGATCTTTCGTAATGTATTTCTATATTAAATGATAACAGAATAAATTACACATATTGCCCGTATCTTTGAGTGATACTTGCAATATGAAGCAGAGCGTGGAATTATTATTACTCAATGGACTTTTTTTTTTTAAATTGACGCAATTGATAAAGCATCCGTATAAAATGTAATGATTCCATATGAAAAAATAATAAAATATCATCTCTCATGATCGTTTTGTACATGGAACTTTCGTACTCGGCTTCTAAAGATTTATACACTGCTTTTGCTTCTTCGGAAGAGCCTTTATGATTTTTTCTATGGACTTTTTTTTTGTATCCAGCTCCACTCGAACATCAAGTCGTTTTTTAGCCGTCCTCTCTATAGCTGCAATGCTTTTCTTGTACTTCTCTTTGTGACAGTTATAAATCCATCATCCGATGGACGATAATACGATCGTTTTCTTTACTCCATTCATAACAATAATCTTTATTTCAAAACTTACGATTCGATTTAGTATCTAAAAGCTTAAATTTTAATAAAGTAAATAAAATAACTATTTTCATATAATTTTATGATTGATATATATTTAAATTAAATATTCTATAACTGTATGATTTTTTTCGATCATAGGTTTGTTCGCGCTTGGAACGTATAAAATAAAAAGAGAACTCTCAAAATCCGTACGTATTTCTCTTTACGAGCTTCAGCATTCAGAATGAGAGAAAATTCATAAAATTTACGTGCTGGTCAAAGAACAAGTGTTGTAGAAACTTTTCGTCGTTCAAGTTTTTTTCATAGCATCCCCCGTCGCGAGCAAAATATTGTATTATTGTAGTCTAATTTAAAAAAAGATTTGCCTACTTCGTGACTTTTCGCTTCTTTTTTGGCTTCCATATTTGTACGAGCATCGATGTTCCGCTTAATATAAATACGAAAATCAATTCCGATCGGGATCATCTCTCTGTTGACTCTATCATGGCGGTGTGAACAGTCGACAAATAACAAACTGAATCTTTCCCCGCGGCTCATTTTCCAACTCATCGATCAGTCCGACGTTTCGTGCGAGACGAGAGGCAAAAAAAAAAAAAGGGATACTCAATATTTTACCACCCAAAAAGCCAAACACAGGAAGTAACAACTTTTTTTATGAAAGTAGATTAAATATCGACCAAAGTGTCCGGATGAAGCGATGCGAATAAATATGATGGGCTCGATGAGGCTGACGGAAGGGAAAATTAAAGCCCCTCGAGGAAAATTCGAGCCGACGGAAAAGGAGGGGATCAATATATGAGAAGGAATACTCAAATGAACGAAGAGGCCTCGGGGAGTGAGTGGAATCGATTTCGGATGTGGGCGCGCGTGCCGATACTTTGAAAGTGTCGAGAAGTTTGTCGCTCATAGTCGTCGAAAAGTCGGGGACTGCTCGGTGTCCCCGGACAGAAAAAAAAAGGGGATCGAATAAGTCTTCTGATGTGTCTTTCAGTTTTTTCTGGGACAAAGTCCCCAATCAGCCTGTGTTTCCATAAACGGATGGTAACGGGTTGCTTTTTTATTTTTTTAACAGAAAATAAAAAAAAGACATTCAATCGTACCGCGCGAATCGATTTTAGTTTTTAAACTGTGTTTACATTTTTAAAAAGATACAAGTTTGTGAAAAAGTGGAATGTTATTTCAAAGTCTGGGTCCAAAGTTGTTTCGAATCTACTTTGTTCGACATGAAGTTTAGTTTTCAATTCATTAGTAAAGCGAGATGGACCGTGAAGATTCGTCCTTTAATATACTTTTTATTGCTTTTGCAAAGTTTGAGTCTGAAATTTGTTATTCTTGTATTACCGCAAAAACTACAGAATGAAATTATTATAAAACAACGGGTCCCCAGAATTGAATTATATAATGGGGTGGTTTATGAGTACGATTATTGTAATCCTGATGCAAACATTTTTTTAAAGACTTTCGTAAGGTACAAAATAAGCTGGACCGTTTTTTATCTCGGCACGAATATTACGCTCTTAGTAAGTCTGGGAAAACGAATGGTGTAGTAAAATTATTCCGTCTTATGGGATTCGAGATTCAGAATTGAAAGCGCGCGTAAGGATGATATGTGATTCTTGAAAAAGCCTCCGGTGCTCTAAAGCTTTTAACTGAAATATCTGCAAAGTTACAGTGGAAGTTTAAATTCCGTCTGATCTCAATGAAATTATACCAGGAGAAGAGTTTTTGTTTGATAATTTAACCGTCTTACATCTCTTACTTTGGTTTCTCCCGAACAACTTTTATGTTGACGATTTACGTAGGGATTCTGGCGAACGATTTACAATCAGGTTAAAAACACAATTGTATACATACTAAGAGAAAAATTAAGTATAATGAAGGAAGCATTTGACGATATTGTTTCTGGTAGATATTTTTATAATGTAGAAATTTTTTTAAGTATATCTATGTTTGTACTCATTTCAGACATATTATACACGTGCAAGATATTTTTTTGTAAATTACAATAGCCCTGAACTACAGGCAGATGTTTGAACAAATGTGTATAATAATGACAATTACGACGATACTATTAAAGTTACTATCGATTTCCTATATTTTTCCGTAGCTGTGTGCTGACACCAAATATGAGAACACATTTAAATTTTAATATTGAAAATGAGCGTGGTACCGTAACTTTAGCGATAAGGAGAACTAGGGATCAATTCACGTCGTGTCGTTTTATAATTTTGACCTACTAAAGTTTTCATCGTTCTATCTTATTATTGAGCATCATGGCAGCGCAATACTAATGTACACACCTTAAATTTCCAACATGATCCCATTTATTCAGTAAGCGGAATCAACTCTTGATTTGCAGTATACTGTCTTTGTTAATTAAAACGTGAAGTTACAAATGGCAAAAAGACGGGCCCTAACCAGTTGCGTGTTCATTGGATGCCAGAGTTCCGTAAATAAAAAGTGCCGGATTCGCTGGAGAAATATTGTAGTACACACGCAAGGGGGACGAAGATCTTATTTCTTCATTAAAGTTTCGTCTCGCGAGAGCAAGTGAAAAATCAGATACTTTATTGCTGCTGCAGCTCCTGCAGTCCGCACTGTACACGAGGACAAAGGCACCAAAAAGTTAGAGACTGACACACACAATGAGCACACAAGTGACGGAATCAACGGGCAGATGCGAGGCAGGTGCGAGAGAGCGAGACGAGGTAAATTGGATTTGGATACGTAATTAGTTTGCAAAAACAAATTTTTATCCGCTGATATTTGAAATGTTAGTTAATGGAATTCGCACGAAATGGGGCAAAATCGGGCGCGAGAAACCAAAAGCATTTTTACAAATTTTTCACCGGAAACAGTATCATAAGAATGTGCTAGGGCAACATTAAAAATTGTAATGAACCAAATTAAAGTACAACAGATACACCCGTATACCTTTTCTATATTTTCAACCGCATATGGCTGTGTTATCGCGATACTTAAATTCATGCTTGTTCTTCGAAAAATGCAGCAATAAAATGATCAATTTCAATCATTGAGGAATCAATAAATCTCAGGGTCGTTTTTCAATAAAAAGAATTATATTTATAAAATTGTCCTTCCGTATACCATTGGATTGCAAATATACGCACACGAGCCGCAACAAGTGGATCGATTTTCATCGCGGCAGCCCCACGAACGCGCCCGATCGCAATCGCCGAAGAAACGCGGTGCCCGCTCGCAAGCGCCCACGGCCGGCCAACCAACCGACCCAGCTTTAATTTGCTCCTCGCTCCGTTGTTCTCTCCGTGCAACCCTCCCACGCGACTTTCCTGGGACTCCCGCCGTCTCCATTTGATTAATTTGTCAGCATCATCATCATCGTGGAGAAGGTCTTTTACTGCTCTCATTCGAAGAGACCGGTTATTTTCCGCGAGAAAAACTAATTACAAGCCACCGCTGCTTGCTGGGCTTCCGACCGGTTAATTAGCTTGCCGCGACTATGAAAGGTCGAAACTCGACGAAAAACTAATTTCTCGGTCGGACGGTATAATAATAATAATAATAATAATAATAATAATAATAATAACAATTATCATCATCATCATGCCCAGCGTGAAACCGACTATCGATTAAAAAATCTCGATCAAAGACGCGCCGGCCAATATTGCGATAAGTGTAGTTCATGCGTGATGCTCCCGTGCGCGGCAATTAACAAATTTCAGCTCAATAATCACGGGCTTCGCGCGGTGCGCTGATGTCAAAAGGGGCTTGAAAGGGAATAACGCGAAATGTATTGCGTGGGCGCGCGTTGAACTTGCTGGCATCGAAATATTTTCTTTTGAATCGTTATTGCGAGATTAAGTGTCGCTACATTCTGTATCTTTTTTCGAAATATCGAATTTGGCCAAGGAGGCTCGTCCGAAAGTTTTTGCGCGAGGTAAAGTGTTCAGAATAGTATATTATGTCACTAGGGCAGAAAGTAAAAACTTGAGCGCCCGAAGGGCGCGCTTGTTTTACTTTGATGCCCGAGTCTCGAATATTATTTTTCTTGCCGAGGGCGAAAAGTGCACTTTCGCGTCCGTGGGCACACTTTGGGCCCGCGAAAGTACTTTGCGCCCTAGGGCAGAAAAGTACTTTCAAGGGTCCAAAGTGCGGCCAGAGGGCGAAAAGGCTCTGCTGCACTTTGGGCCCATTGTAAGAAAAATGTTTTCGGAGCCGACAGAACGCCCATAGTAGTCAAGATATTGATTGAAGAGATGCTGATTCGTTCGGATATCAATAATCATCTCCTGAATTCATAATTGTTGTTTTGGGTTATCATACGCAGGCGTGAATGGCTAACCAAATCATGTCGAATTTTGTGTTTGACTTTTAAAGAAGCACAAGACACACAAGAAAAGACACACAAAATCTCACCAAAAATCACACAAAAACAAAAATAAACCCAGCGTCGTCGTCATCGCACAGCCCAGCCGTATACGATTCAACTTCCCGTTTATCTCAACAACAGTGTAGTTTCTTCGGGGAGGCTGGGCAGAAACTTGCGCCTCATGAAAGTTCGCGGGGAGAAAAATACCTTCGATAATTCACGAGGCTGGCGAAGTTGTAATTAAAAGAAACGGTAGCGGAGTTGGGGGGAGTCGTGCCCCGCTCGGGAGCTCCCGAGCGTACGATATACTGCCCCATTGAACCCACGCCGCGAAAGAAATAGAGACCGAAAGAACCCCCCAAAAACAAAAAAAAAAAAAAAAAAAACAATGCATATTGGCCTCGAGGGCAATTCTGAAACAGCGCCCCCATCGAGCAACTTGAGAACGATTGGTCGGACTAAAAAAGGATAGTATAGTATGTTTCTACGGTCTGGTTTGTTTTGGTGCGTTGACGTTTATGCATACATACACATATATATATACATATACATACTACTATCCTTTTCGAGTCCGACCAATCATTCTCAAGTTGCTCGATGGGAGCGCTGCTTTAGAATTGCGCTCGAGGCCAATTGTGGGTACGGGGACCTGGCGGTGGTGTTGTTGGTGATTCGTATAGCGAATAGCAATCAAGCGTTGGAGTTCTAAGTTTTTGCTGGGATTATACAAACATATAGAGGGTGAGGGGACGTACACGTATTTTCGTCGTGTAAAATGAGATCTTTTGCAAAATGCCAAGGGTTTTTCGTTGGACGAATAAGAATTACGATTGGAAATAATTACTCTGAATCAATAACGCATCCAAATCACGGCTTCTCTTGTGTATCGAATAAAATGGGAATAGTCGATGGAGGAAGGATAATGCGAAGGATGATGACACGATTTTTTGTTATTTTTGTCCAGTTCACTGAGCTGCGGTTCAATTGAACAGCGACTCATTTCTTTTGTCTTTAAATGGCAACCGAGAAATTATTTTCTTTGTCATTTTTGAAACGTTAACCGTAAATTCGTATAATTTAAATCTAATGAATAAGGGTATTATTAAAATTCAAGGTTCTGTTGTAAAAAAGTTCGTTTTGAGGTAACTCGATTAAATCAAATTACTATTTTAAGAAACCAGTACAAAAAGACAGTAGCGACGTTGAAATATTTTTTTGCATTCGTATACTAATCAAATCGACACGTCTCCTTTTTCACCACGCAGTGCGTCAAAACACGTACGCGGACAAATAATAAGTGTATTCGAAAGAGGGAACACCCAGTTTCGTGTGGCAGGGAGTCTAGGTGTTCGACTCCCGGAATTTGCATACTCATGCGTCGAGAAAATACTGCAATCAAGTATCTAGTCTATTAATTTGTCTGCTTAACAACGACACTTTCAATTCCTTCCGTTTGTTACCTTGTGTCAAGTATGGAGCCTGGTATGTATGAGATTTATATGCAGGTATTAAAGCTACAATACAATCAGAATATCAAGTGTAAGAAAAGGTTTATTAATAGAAATAAGTAGGTACAGTGTTACAAAGATATGGTTTATTAATAGAAATAAGTAGGTACAGTGTTACAAAGATATAGAGCGATTACTCAAATGCTTATAGTGAGCCGGCAGGCTGACGGCTGACTCTCTATCGCTACGCACGCTTATTACATCGTTACGGATTCGCTACCATTCGTACAGATTCGGCAGCGCTCGTATACACATAACTTCATACATCACACCTTGTCTTGTGCGTCTATTTAAATAGTCAACATTTGACTATGATCGCATTGTGTGAGGTATACGTGCTTGCAAACAATTCGTATTTCGAGCAGTATTTTATTTGTTTGTTTGTCTAATACATTGGTAAGTAGAACAGTTAGAAGGTTTATATTTCAATCGCAAAGTGACAATTTAGTTCATCCATTTATATTTTAATTGAATTTAAATATTTTTTTTTTACCATGACTCCCAATCAGTATCAGATCATGCAGTTGCAATCAAATAAAAAAAGCGTACGATAATGTTACTCTATATTTTTTGTTTGATCCGAATATTGTATCAACTTATTCACTAACCATTATACTAATTATCATTGAAGAAATGAAGTACTTACATGTTTCATCGAATCATATATATTTTGAAGGTTGTTGCTTTGGTCAAATCAGTGATTTAAGTCATCATACGATATACATTCTTTGTATAACCAATGTGAATAATCATATTATGATTCGATTCTATTTTCTGTTCAAACATTTTTACTTTATTCTTCGAATGTACAATTAAATATTTTTTGAAATTCTGATGTCAACAAAAATAATACAGTGCTATAAAAAAAAAAACATTGATAACATGGACGAATAAATGTAGGAAACAAGACATCTATCATGACTATAACACATACAATAGCCGTGACCAGTAATACGTTATTCTTTATCGTTTCTATGGTCCCATCATTGAGAAGTTGGGAGGAGACAAAGAACCTAATAGACTGACCGAGCTAACAGAACATAAAACTTAGGTCACGGACTACACACACCCAACAAGCACATGCGAAATAAAGGGTGGCATATTGTAGTAGATATTCCAGGAACTTTCTTGACACCTTGTTATCAGACATGGGTTTATACGAGAGAAAAAAAAAGGTTTATAATAATTGACACCAGAACAATTTTTGTATTTTACCTTCGGCGGAGTCATTTTTTTTTTAATAAGTCGTTTTGATTTTCTATTTTATAATTTTTTGGCGCTTAGTAATTTGTTGCCCAACAAAATGAATACTGATATATAGAGCACCGAATATATTTAATATACGAACAAGTTGCGTACGGGAGTTTAGTTTAATTTGAAAAAAAGAATACTGATTTGATGAGGACTTGGATTTTTTGAATCTTTAATTGAAAATAAAATACACTATTGTAATATTAAATATCAAACTAGCAACTCATCAAATTAGCTAGTAAAACAACATTCACATTTAAAATAATTTCAGCGATCAGTTTAATATGTTAAGGATAACAAGTCTTTAAAATAACCATCATTGTCTGTGATACGACGTTAGCTTAAAATTATATGTACTTTAATGTTTACATCTCAAACCAAAATATATTTTGCAGTAAAATCGAGCGTCTAATTATCAAATAATGCCGTTCGACCTAAATTACAAAGAATTAAAAAAATTGTGATATAGAGAAAATATAAGAAATTTCAACAATATATTCAATCATAAACATTTAATTATGTATTTATTCATAACCAGAGTGTATAAAAAAACATACAGTGCA
>JAPYYV010013692.1:0-11082 GCA_030522625.1 Copidosoma aretas
TGAGTAAGCCTATGGCAAACATGCGTCGATTTCCTTATTTTACTGAACCATATATAAAAATAATATAAGCCATCCCCCAAACAATAGCACTGCTTGGTGAAATCTCTTTTTTCTTTTGTTCTGCCTATACACTTTTTGAGTGCTATTCAATAAATTTTTCCAAATTTGAAAAAATTAAACCATTATTTTATTTTTCCAGGACGACACAGCTTCTGTTTTTTTACCCCATGGTACAATTACTGGATGCATTGCTTCATGGCTTGATAATATTTTCTCGTTAAATGTAATTTAACTAAAAGCTCGTCTTCATACATTCCCAGATACTCATTGCTACACCGAGCGAAGAGGTAAACTTTTGTATCAACATTATTTCAAGTATATCTTATTCAACGTCTTATTTATATCATTGTTTTAGCACTTGCAAAATGGGTCGAGGCAGACACAGTGCCTGGGATGGTTTTATTGAGATTAGGGATGGCAATAAAATTATAGCCGCTCAGTGCAAGAAGTGTCACAAGCAGTATGTTAAGCGGGACGAAGCTACTTTACAACACCATACGTAAGTTTAAATTGAATGAATTTTTAAGAGTTTTACAGCTATATATATCGTCGCCTCACAGGAAAACAAATCATCTTTTTTTTAATTTAAAAAAACGTATCATCTCGTTTTTCAGTTTTAAACACAAATTATCTCAATTTTTATTTCAAAAACGTTTCATCTCAATTTTAGTTTCATAAACGTATCATCTCCATTTGATTTCATATTGAGATGATACGTTTTTGAAAGTACAATTGAGATGATACGTTTTTCCTCTAAGACGACGATATGTGTAACCCTTATTTCAAGCCGAATATCAAGCTCCAAAACTTTGTTTTGTAATCTGAGTCTTATTTCGCAGGGATAAATGTAAAGGTTCTGCTGAAGACAGCGCACCAAGCCCCAGCAACGATTCTCGACCTGCTGCAAATAGTACTTCGGGTTCCGTTAATAATGATGAAAACGCTCATTTAAACGTAAGCACAGTTTCACCGCAAAGAATGATGCCACTAAGTTCGCCAAATCAATGTCTTGAGGGTTCAAACAACGAGGTCAGTTTTGTCACCAACAGCTGATTTATATTATTTTCACTTATACTTTACGATGTATTTTTTATTTTTAGGATCTTGTTCCTAGTCTAACAAGTGTAACAGCAAATGTGGAAGCACACGATGCAGTACTGACTTTCTTTGTTTCAAATGGATTGAGTCTTGATTTGATGGATAAACCGAAGACAAAAAAAATGTTTCAAAGCATTCCCCCCTCGTATACTCTGCCAAGCACCGATGAATTCAAAAATTTGGTTGTTAAAAAATCTACCGCTAGTCATTTCCGAGCAACTTTTAAGAAAGATAAGTTAAAGATTATTAGTTTACTTACTCTCGAACAAGATTCTGATATTTACGCGGTATATGTTCTCCATGTTAAAAATGAACATCCCGAATTCGTACATTTTATCAGAATGAAAAACATGTGCGAAAACGATCAAGTACTAATTGATAAGAAAGATGAGGCTTTAAAAAATCTTCAAAAATTTATTGATTTTAGTATTAAACGTGTTTTGGACGTGTTTAAAACGGAGATAAAATTTGTTTTCCACAACGGTCGATTCGAAATTGAAAAACGATTTGATTCAGACGATCAAGAGCTTCGTACGTATTACATTATTCGTGATTGTCACACACTTGTCAAGTTTATGAATGGTTTGCCTATCACTGTTAGTACTGATGATTTTGTACACTTAACATCATTTTATGATAGTGTTAAGAAAATTGAGTTACTCCTCGATAAAGGTAATGTACCATTTTTTGAAATAAGCCGTAGACTCATCCTGTTTTTGACAACTGACTTATTATTGGAAAAGCAATCGCATTTGAAAGATGACATAGTAGGCCAAATGGATAACGTCTATTTTGCTACATATTTATTTTATCCAAACTACCGGGACGAATTTTTAAGCGACTTTCCTTCTGCTATGAAAAATGTTCATACATTCGTGAAAAAAACAGCTCCTCGTTCAGCTTTTGACGCTATTGGAAATTACATTCATAAAACGGGAGAATTTGTTTCTATGTACGATGATAACGAAGAAAATGATCCGGAACGTTTCTGGAGTATCGTTGCCATGTACAATTCGAGTTGCTCGGAATATGCTTTTGATTTACTGAGCTTGCCATCAGTTGTGCCTGATATAAATATCAAAAAGTTTATTGATAGATTTAGTGTTCTCGAAGACAATACTTATATGTACCAGTCCTGGCTTTTTTCTAAGGTTACAACAGATGACTAAAGTAATTTAATAATAATTAACCATATGACGAAATCCAATCTTGATTGCATTTTTTAAAATCATAATTTTAGTGTACAAGAATTTTGTGCTTGTAACATTGGTTTTACTGTTTTTCACGCGATTGTTTAGACAAATTAAATACTATTTTTGTTTGCATCGGATAAATTTTTTTCTCGCAAATTGACCTGTTTTGATTTTTTAACTAATTATACATTTATATCTTTAATGGACAATAAGTAACAATTGTACTTATAAAAATTTATCACTTTTTTCCGTTGTATTTTTTGAATAACTTTAAGGAGACATTTTTTTTTTAATAAAATAGATAAATTTACAAGAAAAAATATTTGTCTGATGGAAAAAAAAAATTCATGAATTTGTTTAAACGATTGCAAGAAAAACAGTACAAAAAATGTCTCAAAATGCTAAATTCTTGCACACAATTTTGTCTTCGTTACTGAAAATGCATGGAATAGAAAAAAATTTTGTTTTAGTGTCTGCCTCGAAAAAATAAAATGTTTTTTTGGGACAAGTTACATCAAATTAGGATTGGATCTCGTCATTTGCGCTTCGATTTCGTGAAACAAAAAAAATTCCTTTTTTTTTTTTTTTCAACAATACAACACAAGACTATTAATAAGCTTTATACGTTACCTACGTATCTTCAATAAATAAACATTGTGCTTTTATTTAATACTTTTTAAGCCAATTACAAGTTATGTGATCAATACAAAAACTACGTATTTGTTATTTGATATGAAAATACGTAATCGCCATTAAATTACGTAAACTACAAATAGTAATGCACTAGAGTATGTGCCCGTGGATAAAGGTCAAATTTTACGTCTCTTTATGATTTATCTTTAAGATAATATTCTAAGTCTAAACAAGACAGTATTATGAGATGCTGAACACAGACTCAAAACTTATACCAATGATACATAATAAGTGCATAAGTTATAGATAAACGGTTCAATAAGGAGTATCCAGCATGCGATTCGTGCAAAGGCAAGTATATTTGTAACTAGTGTATTTATTTTTCAGCACGTTTCCCTTACTTACTTTGTAACACTGCAATAAAATAATTTTGAATGGATTTCCTTTTTGGGTTATATATATTCAGTCCTACAAACTAACATAACGATTTCTCCCAAAACAGTATATTACGAGTACTCAATGTAACTCACTTGAAAATATCATGACGTTTTCCACGTGAAATCTACGTGGATTCTACCTAGATTTTTCCTGGATTTTACACTGGTTTTACACTAATGACACCCTGATTATCAGCCTGAAACCGACTCAATTCGCCACGTGTATTTTAAATGGGTTTTATATAGAATCCAATAGAATTTAAAAAGGATATTTTTCAAATTTTTGCCTCAAAATTTGTTTATACTTGAATAAACAATAATTTCCAAATCTATTATACAACGTAATAATCTTATTATAAGATGATTTTTTAATTGTTGTGCACTATTGTCTTGCTGAATACAACAATCATGAAAAACTATAAAGCTTGCCGGAAAGCTGTAATTTATTTTATTCAATAAATAATTGTCGATTTTGAACGAAAATTAAAGTATTTGATGATGAGTATAGTTATATTAGTTTTTTCATTAAAAAACTCAAATTTTCGTTTAAAATCGACAATTGTGTGATTAAAAAAATAATTTATAACTTTCCGGCAGGCATGAAAGTTTTTCAGGATTGTTCCATTTAGAAATATAATAGTGCAAAACAAATTTGGCGTCATGTCTATTTGTGTGAGTAAAGTTATCGCAGTTTTTCCATCGAAAAAGTGTAATTTTCATTTAAAATCGACAATTATGTATTTATTGAAATAATTTATAATTTTCGGCAGGCGTAAACGTTTTCTACGGTTATTGCATTTAGTATGAAACTAGTGCAAAACAAATTTGGTTATATCTATTTCTGTAAGTAAAGTTGTATTACTTTTTTTTATAGAAAAACTCACATTTTCTTTCAAAATCGTCTATTAGTTATTTAATAAAATAATTTATAACCTTTCGACAGGCGTGAAAGTGTATTATAGCTCTTCTATATAGCAAGACGATAGTGCTAAAAAAATTTGGTTCGATTTCTATTCCTAAAGTATAGTTATTATTAGTTTTTGTGGAAATAATAGAATTTTAGTTGATAAGCGGTTGTTAATAGTTAAAATTTCTTTATTTATAAACATTATTATCGATTTGTTAGGTAGTCAAAATGCGCTTTGGTAAATTGTTCAGTTATATGGAGCTGAAACTCCGAGTATCTTCTATTTTTTATTGTCCTACATGTTTCACTTTGTGGAGTGCTCCGTACAGTACGTCGGCTACGTTTTTCGGCTAGCTTCAGCTTAATGTTTTCGCTCTGAATGTACAGCTGTCCAGGGTAGTCCCTGGGCCCGAGGGCGCATGCCATGCACATGAGGGGCGAATCCTGTTTTACTTTCCAAGAGGGTATCACCACCTCAAAAACGCCGGAAGTAAAAAAAAAATAGTTTTCCAGCCTTCTAACCTCAAAATAACACCTTTTCCGCTTGATTTTGCGTCTCAGGCGGAAAAATAGCTTCCGTAAAATATACTTTTTCGTAATAATGTGCGAAAACAGTACATTACGCTACTAGAGTGCAAAGTGCAACTAGCGCGCCTCAAAGGCCGGTTGTTATAACTTTGTGCTCGAGTCTCATATATTGTTTTTCTTAACGAGTGCGCAAAGTACGTTTTGCGCCCGCAGGTTCAATTTGCATACGCTAAATCCCTTTGCGCCCGTGGGCACCAAGTGATTTATGG
Organism: Copidosoma aretas; assembly: GCA_030522625.1. Lineage (NCBI taxonomy): Eukaryota > Metazoa > Arthropoda > Insecta > Hymenoptera > Encyrtidae > Copidosoma > Copidosoma aretas. Next base: position 5,126 of record JAPYYV010013692.1, read on the forward strand.
GTGTAAAGTGTGCCCTTGGGCGCAAAGTACTGCGCCCGAGTTAATAAAATCGTCATTTTAAACACTGTTTTTAGGGTGCAAAGTGGGACTTTACACACGGTTCGGGAAAAAGTGTGTGGAATAGTATATTCCTAACCATGGGTGCAAAATAGAAAATGCGCGCCCATAGGGCGCAATTTTTGTATGTTTGCGTCTGAGGTGAGAACGACATTTTTCTTCCAGAGGGCGAGAAGTGCAGTTTTGCGCCTATGGGCACACTTTGCGCCGGCCAAATTACTTTGCACTCTAGGGCAAAAAGGATTTTGCGCCCGAGGGCTCAAGGTACTTTGACGAAAAGTGAGCTCTACGGCGCAAAGCACTTTTCCCGACGGGAGAAAATCAGCAAGCAAAATTTTTTTCTGCCCTAGGGCCCAAAGTATTTTAGCAGGCGCAAAGTGTGCCCATGTGCCCAAAACTTCACTTTTCGCCCTCGGGGAGAAAAACATTATACGTCACTCGGGCGTCAAAGTAAACTAACCGCGCCCTTTGGGCGTGCTACTTTTTACTTTGCGCCCTACTGACGTAATGTACTGTTACGACACAGTTGTGCGGGAAAGCATAAGTTGTGGGTTATGGGGTTATGTTATTAACTATTTTTTAATCCATACATTATTAATCTACTGTACCCCAGGTTACTAGGTTAAAAAGCTTTAGATTTTACCGTATTTGGTTATGCAGTAATACTATTTAATATTTAAACAAATTATTAATTATTTGTCTGCTTGCCTTGTTTGTATGGCCGATTTTACAACAACTCGGTTACCTGTATCCAATAAACCAAAACTTTTGAACACAGTAATCCAGGGGAAATCCAGATAGAAATTTTAGAAATGAATAATTGATTAACTATATAACCATATAACCTACAACCAAAGCTTATAAAACCCAATAACCCGGGAAAAAGCAGGTGCAAAGTATATAAGTTAAATAAATAATAAACTAAGCACTACATGACATGAAACCGAAGCTTTTAAACCCAGTGACCCGGGCGGAAGAGAGTTTTATACATATATATGTATATGTATATATGTGTGTGTGTGTGTGTGTGGTGTGTGTGTGTGTCTGTCTGTCTGTCTGTAAAAAATGTTTATCTAAATAACCATATAACGTAAAAATAAAGTTTGCAAGCCCGAGAACCCTGGGAAAAGCAAGTGAAAAATCTATTAGTTGAATAAATAATCGACTGAACACCACATAACGTAAAACCTAAGCTTATAAATCTAGCAATACGATGTAAAGCGAGTTGAATACATATGTGTTGAAAATATTTATCTAAATAACCATATAACCTAAAACCCAAGCATGTTAACCCAATAACCTGGGGTCTACCGAGGTTAAAATATATTACTTAATGAATTATTTATCTCAATAATCACAAACCTGAAATGTAAGCTTTTCAACCCATTAACGCGGCAACAGTAACAAGTAAAAAGTATTAGTTTATCACTTATGATATTTCAATGGATTGATTTTTTTACCCCGGGTTACTAGGTTGTAAAGATTAGGTTTAATGTTAATAGGTGTTTAGTTAATTATTTATTCAACTCATATATCTTTTTTTCGCTTTTACCTCGGGTTATTGGGATTTACAAGTTGGGCTTTAAGGTTATGACTATTTAGACAATTTATTATTTAGTTCTACAATTTTTACCTAGCTTCTTCTCGGGTTACTAGGTTTAAACGGTAAGGTTTCATATTATGTGGTGTGGAGGTAACTATTTATTTAAGTAATTTATATTTAACTTGCTTTCGTTTAAAAGCTTTGGTTTTAAGTTATGTGGTTATTTAAAGAAATATTTATCTTACCATCTATAGTTTTAAATCGCTTCCTCGTAGGTTACTGGGTTTGAAAGGTTGGGTTTTAGCAATACGTATTATGCAATATATTATAACTGTATACCCATTATGATAATTTGTAGAGGTTAATTATAAAAGATTTTAAAATTAATTAAAAATTCTGATGGATGTTAGGATCGAACCCCAGTCTCCCGCGTGGAACACTGACACCTTTGCGACTAACCTAAAACCTGTAATGTTCAGCGGGGAAAAAGATCTTCCCGAGTAGAAAGTCACCTACAGGTTGGATCAAGCCTGGATCCATACACAGCAGCTTATTATCAAGGCTTCATCCAGTACATGGAGCAAGGCTGGATGCATTGTGTTCGCAGTTTTGGATAAGTAATGGATGTAGGCATCCGGAGTTACAGATAGTTGATCAAAACTGGATCCATTCTGGATCAGTATGGTGTATTGGTTGGAAGTTGAAAGTTATTTTACGTAGTTACATGCATTGTATTCATAATAAACGAAATATTTAGAAATTCCTAGGTTTCTGTAAATAAATATGTATTGGATTTAAATAAATACTGATTAGCTTGCAAAATCATTTGAAAATTAGCTGATATTTATTAGATGCAAAGAAATTGGGCTTTTCTCTTGAAAAAACATTTGATCAATACAAATAAATCGTTTTCTTGAACGTATACTTATAAATGGTTTATTTGAGGCCAGTGAATCGCTAATTTATTGTATTCTTATGAATATTAATTTATTTCTAATACATATTGTTTGGAATGAAACATGTATTTCTTCTAATGAATTATTTAATGGATTTTTATAATTATTTTGTTGAATCAAATAACGACTTACTTGGTCCGAATGAACGCAATTCAAATAAATACTTTTATTTAAATTGACTAAATTTATTTTCAGTGTACAATATGTAATGTGATGTACGGATTGTATGTCATACTATTAGTTTTTTAATTTTTTGCTCAAGTATTTCTTGAATAGTCGGAATAAATAGTATTGAAACATAAAATTTAAATTATTTGTCATTTAATATAATTATTTAATGACAATTCTTTGTACATTTAATGCATGGTAGATGTCAACTATAGTTGCAGATTTACTATCACTAAGTCGATTCCTATGCGTATTATGAATGTACGTCCATTGAGAAAACAAGCTTTCTATCAATGCTGTTGATGCAGGTATTAATAGCAACCTTATAACATTAGCAGATAACTTATTTAAAGTCATACCGACAAGCTGCCAATAAGCTACAGGATCTGTACAAGATTCATATTCAACGTAATCGTCTTGATTTGCAAAGAAATGTCCAAGCTCTTCTTGTGCTTGCTCATCAAGATAGCTTTCAAGAAATCGGGCTGCATCGTTTTTTTGAGATTCATTTAAATTTTGACCCTTATATTTGTGGTGTAGTAGGTTGGCAGCAAAACCGAGGGGTTTTATTGCTTTCCTTATCCTCTCATGTATAACGTCTTCGAAGGCAGGCGACGGAATGGGCAACTTAACCCGCATTTCCACAGCGTCAGCAATGTTTGCTTTTGGATTTTGGCAGCTGTTAATTAGTGCACAAATAGGATCCAAATTGTTAATAGTTTCGACTAGCAAATTTTCGAAATTACAATCAAACAGACTGCTTACAACGTTGTCTTTGACTCTGATACCCTCTTCCTGGCATATTCCTCGAAGTATACTTAAATTTCGTAATACACTTAAGCATGTATCACGAAAATAGCAGAAGCGTGTATCTGGGTAGTTCTTCAGAACTGTTCCACCACTTGCTAATAACAAAGCCTGCAAATCTGGCTCGTGAAAATTAGTAACAATATCTCGGAGAGTGTTATCAAAATTATTTTTTATAAAACTCTTTACTAAAAGATTGCCCGAATGGCTAGAGCAAGTAGCTTGCAGTAGCTTCTGTCCATTGACTGATCTAGCTAAATCTCCACCCCGAACTATTTTTGAATCATTATCAGTAATTATTCCAAATACATTAGTATTGTATTGATCTTTTGCAAATCTAATTGCTTCATTTATGTTAATGGCCAGACTCTCACCGTCCTCGTGCTCGAGAGTGATATCACAAAACGAAAGGAACGTCTGCGGTGTGTTAATGTTTCTTAAAGTAAAAACTAAGTACTTCCGATTGACACTTTTGTTTTTCCAACCATCCACCATCATTACACTATTAGTATTTTGTAATAAAGTTTTTTTCTTTTCTTTTAAATCTGAATAAAGAGACTGCAAGATATTTGTTGACAAAGTAATCCTGCTTGGTGGAGAATATTGTACTTTTGACTTGCACAAATTCTTAATGAAAATTCTGAAATGCTTATTTTCAACTTGTCTAAAAGGTATATTACTAGAAACGAAAAAGGCAGCCAAATCTTTATGTAATTTCTTCGTCTCTTCATAAATATCATCTGGTTCCAAGTCTACATCGTGGTTAACCGAGCTAGATAATTCCTACAAAATAAAATACATAAGTATTATAATGTTGCAGTTACATTTTTTTTGCTAAGTAATAATTTTGTTTCCCTATTATACAGTTACAACATTTACAGACATTGGTTAAGGTTGTAATGTGGATATTTACACATTGCTGATTCGTAGAGTTTCGCTTATGGATATTTTGAAATATTATCTTAGATAAACCTTATTCGTAGTGTGTGAGAGAGAGAGATTAACTCAGTCAAAAATTTATAGCTATAAATATTTTTATAGCTATAATGACCTATAATTATAGCTATAATCACCTATAAATACAGGTGATTATAGCTATCTAAAGCAACATAACAAGAGATAAGGAGAGCTGAGGAGCAGCAAATAATGTATATACTGCAGGAAAATACAGATGGAAACAACGGTACGACCTGGTAAACGAATTAATTAGAAGTGCCAGTGATTGATTATAGCAAAAAGACGGATACAAAAGGAGACCTGAACATGGCAGGCAATAATAAAGAAGAGGCTGAAATAAAAACATATTAAGTAAGTTTTTGAGACAAACTAATTTCTTGCCGATTCAACGCTTTCTTTATAAGAAAGTACAACAAATCTACAGAAACTAAACATTGAGAGCCTCGCCATACCATGAAAGGAAACGTATTTTTTTTTTTTTCCGAGGAAATTGCTTGCAAAACTGAATTGCATTGTAACACAGGAAAAAAATACAATGTAACGTTGTACTAAATGATATTACATTGTAGGAACTATCTCTTATCGATTGCAAACTTACCAAGTCAAATTTGATGTCACTGTTGTTCGAAAACTTGCGATCGTTGTCAGCAGCTTTAATTTTTTTTTGACAACTATTCCTAAAACAATTATTACCAAGCTGAGAGAGTAAAACTTATCATAAAAATGTATAAAAAACAAATTACCGTGGATACAACGGAACAAAAAAATTTATCGGTTATTAAAATCAGAGTAAAATTTACTTGGTTTGCACCATAAAAATATATATTTGGTTAAAAGCTTATTGTGTACCGTTGGTAAACCTCGGAATAAAAGAATATTTTTCGATAAAAAGCAAAACACACACTTACAGATGGCCTGTAAATCGCTTCTGGGAAATGGTCTGAAAAACCTGGTTACAGCTTCTGCATTTTGCTGCCTCAATATTAAGTGTTTCCTCATTACGTAATTTGATAAAACCAGTCCAATCGATTCTTGTGCCACGTGACATGATTAGCAGTCCACTAAAAAAACAATAATAAATAAAGTTGTAAACTTATTCAAAATAAATATATATATACTATGTATATATGTATGTATGTATGTATGTATAAAGGTTGAGCGTTTGTAGGCGACCTTAGATAATCGCTTAGTATCTAATTGCGATAAAAGTACAGTATTACTCATAAAAGTGAAGCACTTGAAAAGTGGGATCGATCGGAAGAGATCTTATGTCCCCTCAAGCGACTTTAAACTATTTTTTAAAGCTTTTTTCAAAAGTTTCATGATTTTCTTCTACATTTATCATATCAAAGTAAAAATTCGAAAAACTTGTTGTCAGGTTGAAAAGCTTTGCCATCAGCGCCTCTCCCCTCCACACTCGCTCTCCCCGAGTGTGCGCGACGTCAGCGCTCGCGGGGACTTAGACGCGC
>JAPYYV010013693.1:0-12978 GCA_030522625.1 Copidosoma aretas
TCAATGAATAATTGATTTTTGTCAAATTCATATAAAATATGTATCTCACTAAATCAGTAAAACAACTGACGCCCTCTACCGTTAGGATTATGGTGTGGCAATGAAATAACTCCTAGGGTCCCTAGAATTTTGAAATTTGGAAGAATTACATCTTATCGACATGGAACTCCACAAATCTAGAGAAAATGAGTCTTCAATCCCCTTAAAAGTGTTACGTTATACTGCAGCAGATCATTTGAAATATAAAAAAATCTTGAAAACATGATATGGCAAAGCTCTTGCTGTCCCAGACATGTTAAAAAATCATAGTTTTACAGTTAAAAAAAAAGGAATTCTAATAATTAAGAGATATTCAAACGCTTCAAGTGGTCGTGAATTAACTTACAATTTGTGATATATTGCCATTTGAATTAGATTAATAAATAGATGGTACTGTAAATAAATGCCTCTCGAAATTATTTCGTTTATGTTACATTAAATATTTTTTTGCACTTCTCGTGGCCTGTTAAAAATATTTTATCATTATAAATATTGGAGAAAACGTCATTTAATACTATACTAATTTAAATTTGCAATGTGTTAATTTATTTCTACCTAAAATATTATATCCATTATTTGAAAGCTACTTTAAGCCTAAAACTATTGAAATTAACTGTCTACCACAAGCCTTTCAATAAATAAATCGGATACTAATCACGCTAGTTATAAGGTAATACGTTATTTTTAACGGACTCATTTGTTACGATACAGTACTCCTTAATCAAAAAACATAAACAGGCTCTTCTCGGTATTTGTTAACATTAAAAATAAAAAACTGATGTTATTTATATATGTATATATATACATCTGACAACCTAAACAGATTTTCTTACTCAAATAGCTATTTATGTCTCAATACAAGTGGGACAACAGAAACTTGATTAATTATTGATTTACCCCAGAATCTGCAGAATACAGATTTCTGATACATTTACTAGAGTTCATAACTTTTTTTTAAATTATGATTCCCATATTAGTCAGTATTTCAAAAATCTTTATCCCATTAATTTGTTGGTGCTCAAAACACACAGCACCCCCTTGAAAACAATGCAAGATCATTCAGGAAATTTAACAATTTTTTGGTATTTCATGACATCGATATTGATCTGCTAATTATGGATTCACTATTTTTATGATTTATTAGTAATCGGTAATCTGAAAAATCTCACAGAGCAGAATTTTTAATTATTCACTGGAAATTTAAGTTATTTTTAAGATACTGGCTGCCATGTTGTATCCGCGATTTAAATAATTATAGTTACGTTCATTTATTACCAATCAAAAAGCTTAAAAGCCACTCACTGCAAAGTTTTTTACGATGTACGTAAATTATTCATTTTTTAGTAGGCAATAAACAAAATTTTAAGTCTACTATTTTTAATTTTATTATTTTGTTTATTTGTTTGTAATCAGAAAGCACATTTATATCTGAGTAAACATTTTCAGATTTTTTAATAGGCTTATTCACATATTTCGCGATCTTTTTTTTCGTATTTTCTTGCTAGTAAATTCAGTTCGTTACCTATTTCTTTAAGGATAAAAAATACATAAGGTCACTAAAACAAAATCTATTAGACAATTGGTAATATGTTGATTTAAAACCAATAATATTTATGTTGCAATGAAGTAACTTAAGCTTTTCTAATTTCTACAGTCATTTCTTGACGATCTTCGGCTTGTAGGCGCCATATTTGATTGAGATTATAAGGAATTGACAGGCAACACTCAGCAAATGAAACTAGAGGGAAAAACTAAAATTTTTAGCCCAAATGAATTTTTTAGACAATAGAATTTCAGATAGAGGGAGGTATTCCGTAGAGAAAGAGTGATTTTTGAGCGATTTCCAGATTGCGGGCGCCATAGTGGTTTTACAGGATCAGAAATCGATAGTTGCCACTCGGCAAATAAAAAAAAGAGGAAAAACCCCAAATTTTTATCTCAAAATCAATTTTGTAGACACAACATTATTCAGGACAGAGAAAATCTCTCGTTGAAAAAGAGTGATTTTTTACCCTTTTCTGGCTTGTGGGCGCTATATTGGATTTATACAATCAGAAATCGACAGGCGCCAATCGGCAAATAAAACTAGAGGGAAATACTTGAATTTTTAGCAAAAAATCAATTCCATAGTCACAATAGAATTATAGATAGAGGGGTGTATTCCGTAGAGAAAGAGTGATTTGTTAGAGATTTCCAGATTGTTGGTGCCATATTGGTTTTACAGAATCAGAAATCGATAGGCGTCACTCGGCAAACAAAACTAGCGGGTAAAACTTAAATTTTAAGCCCAAAATCAATTTTTTAGACACAATCGAATTTTGCACAGAGGAGGTCTCCCGCTGACAAAGAATGAATCATATACATGTATGTGTATGGTTAAGCAATGACCGAACTTTTATTTTTGCTTGTACTTATTTTACTTCGATATCACATTTCGGATAACAATTTCTTTTGATTTGACGTACTTGCTTGCTCAAAATTCATTTATTGTGTTTGAACTGACGTTCCCTGAACTGTAGATACCTATTTTGAGATGATTGTAATTCGACAAATAAAGAGAGTGCTTCATCAGATGTAAGTATCTTATCTTCTGGTGTAACCTAGACAGATTCTTGATATTTCCTGGCTTTTGATGGACAAATAATTGGCAGATCATTCTGGAGTTTTGCAGCGTCAATTTTTCCATCTTCACGCAATTTTATTTGAGCTGCATATGTAAGTTCATCGGTCCTTTCTATCTCCCGTAAACTTTCAGTTCTTCTTCGTTTGCTTCTCTCAGACGAAGTTACAAAATTGGCAGTTGTTCTACCCATGTTTGTAGTTTTTTTTTTTTTATATCATCTGTTCCAAATTCGCCCAATTCATCTAGCAAATTTCCTTTTCTTTTTTTTTTTCAAAAAATTTTGACTTTTTTCTACAGCTACTTACCCATCTTGCTTTTACCTTTTATATTAATGTTTAAATGGTGTTATTAGAAGAATTAGATAAAGTATGACATGACGGGAGCTTCGTGGGCATCAATATTTTATTATTAAACATACCTCTGATGCAGTGACATTCAGGTTCCCATTAGTCGAATCGTAAATCTCCCTTCTGGCTAATCTATCATGCGAAGTACTACTACCTGCGAAAAAGAATAATTTATTAAATCTCGCATCACTTGGTTAATTTTTTTATTCAATGGTATCAATAATCTTTTCCTATCTTATAGAACTAGCAAAAATAAATTTATTGTCGATTTTACAGAAATATTATTGAAGCATTCTTTGTTATGAATACGTTCATCTTCTTGTATTGATAAATATTATATTTTCACATTTGCTTTGATTTCATTAATATTTTTAATTGAAGGAGTCTAAATTACCCGCCATGCTTACTTTTTTCGCGTCGCATTTCTGTGACTTCTTATGGTTATAAGCTTCTCATCGTTATCGATATATTGATACACACACGGTACTCGGAAAATGATGTATATATGTGTGTGTTCTGGTGTGGGTGTGTGTGCGTATGTTAATGTATGTGTAACCCACGTTTCGTTTTCACTGTCAAGAAACTAATGAAACCAAGTATTAACTTTTTTTACTAAAACTTTAAAAAAATGGTGCAAGTTTCCGCAGTTATTTTTTTTTAATCATTTAAAATTGATTAACTTACAACCCAGAATAAGTTTTATGTGGGAACAATGCGAAACAATATAACTTTTTCATAATAACATGTCATAATCGAACGTAGCCAATTATTAAAATTGATAATAATTGTCGTTGTACGAATTCACTGCACTTGTTAAAATATTATTCAAACCATAGTTTTCTTATTCTATTTATCTTCAGAAGTTGATTGCATTTCATCCGATTGAAATTCTTTTTGAATTACTAATAATGTACAACTTTAAACATATGAGTCTTTTAGTAACATAATAGTATTATCAACACTTCTTAAACTAAGGTAGAACTACAACGTTTACTATGGTACTATGGAGCAAGTAAACTAAAATCGACAAATTTATGAGTATTTCATGAAGAAGTAGGAGTATACTAAAGCAAACTCGATAGAAAAAATCTGGACTAGATACTTCTTTTCCGTCTTTTGGCCATCTTTTCACTTTAAGCCGCCACTACCTCTTGGAATTCCTGTGATTACGACTTCGAGTTACCACCAACGCTGATCGACACTTCGATCTCAGGCGACGCGACGTCGACCTGCTGCCCCCGTCATTTCTGCGGTTGGCTCCGACTTGGAGCGGACGCCATCCTTGGCCATCACATACTCTTAAGTGCCGTATCATCAGTGTGACGATATCGTCGTCCTTGCGGTTGACTATAACTTCGACCTGCCGCTACAACCAGATGCCGATCCTGCTTTCACACGCTCTTTAGCGCCGTTTCATCAAAATGCCGATCGTGAAATTCCTGCAGTGACTAGCTCTGCTGCGGAGCTACTTCCACCTTCGACCGACGTTTGTGCACCCGCACGCTTCTGTGCACCGCATCGTGAACGTGGCAGTCTTGTCGTCCTTGCGGTCAAACTCAGCATTTAGTCATCGCTGTCAACATTTATTTTACAATCCCCTGCGTCGTGCCGTCAACCCGCTGCCGCTATAATCTTCCCTGCGGTCGGCTCTAGCTTCGAGCTGCTGCCGTCCTTGAGCATCGTACCGTTAACCCACTGCCGCTTCTCTCATCTCAGCGTTCAGCTGTGGCTTTGAGCTGCTACTGTCTTCGGGCACCCAAGCCCGTGCCGTGTCGCTCCTATCATTCCTGCGGTTGGCTCTGGCTTCGAGCTACCACTATCACCAGCTCCTCCTGAAGGAGCACAGGACCACCTATAACGCTTCTTTGTACAACAACAGGCCGGTGAATCATCTGAATCAGTTTCTGATTTATTTAACGTTAGCCTAACAAACTAGCCTGTTCTTAATTGGATATGTCCGTCTTCCAACACTCTTCAGTAATTTAATTAGATGAATCAAGCAGATGTTCTTCTAAATGGGCCTGTACCTCATACGCTTGCTTCAAATTCAAACGTCTGGATACCATTTTCTACTTTATCCTCGCGAGAATATCATTAAAATTATAATGAACAACTTAATTTATGGTCTTCCACTTAAGCCGAACTGCATACAATTTCGGGCATTGCAATCTTTAATACAAGTACGCAAACTTCAATTGATCATAAGTAACCCGAATAATATTTCCAAGACTGTAAATTTCATTCGTAATAACTTGGATGTACAAGACAAATGAATTTAAATAGTCAAGTGTAGAACTTTTATACCAGTTTTTAAATATGATAGAAAAAACGTTGTCGATTATCCAAAATTCAAACACAAAAGAAAGTTCAAACATAATGAAGCCTTCTAACTCTTAACTGAATTAGGTTATTATTTCGATCGATAAAATGTAATGAGATTGCATGACTCTTTGCGAGGAGACGCACTTGAAGCTTCTGAAACATGTTCGCTGGAGGAAACGGTGAGCGGAAAATAATGCAAACTCTCGAAATGCGGTACAGAAATTAAAAAATGGTTTTAATAAAAATTGTAAATCAGATATAACAGCTTTCTCGAGTTATTTCTCAAAAAAAAAGTTTTATTGCTTTTGCTACAAATCTTAAAAATGCTGTCAATGCTATAAAATCTTTAATTAGATAGGTACCGAGTGCAATGCTAGGAAATTATGTATGTTATGCGGTATGTATTGGAGAAACTAAAATAGATTTAGAATAGCTAGCAGGCTTTGATTATGACGATGCAATAATGTTGTTAGCTGCTGGCGTAATTTATAGACGATCAAATAATGATCATAAAAAAAGGGATGAAAATTCACGCTGTTACTAAGTAAAAATCCTAATAGAGAATGGATCTTTACAACACCAATAAAGAAGCGATAATTTTTCAAACAAATACTTCTTCTCATTGATGCACTCATTCTACTGAAGATTGCCGATTTTTCTCAAAAGAATCTTCTACGCGAATATGGAAAACTGTGCGAACTCAAAAACTTTATTTCAAATTAACTAATGGAGATATACGCGTAACGATTATAAAAGTCATCCTCGTAATATTTGCAAGTCACATCATTACACAATTTTGCACGTTGAAAGGTACATAAAATGATAATCAATCGCAAGAAAAGAAACAAGACGATTTTTCAAAAAATCAATCAAACAGTGCTTAACTTAATGATTTTTTTAAGCTTGCGGGAGATGTTGAATCCGGTTTATTCACTAGAAAGAATATTAATTTCGAAATAAAAACTAATTACTCAACTTATTTACTTCAGATTGTCCTAGTTGCCAACAATCTTGCCTTTCCTAATACATGTGTGAGTACAAGCTAGGCGGATTATTGTTCCAATAAAGTAGGAGTACCGATATCTCCGTACAATGAAGCACCAGACTGATTGGTAGGCTAGAGTCATGCAAAACAAGAAATTTATTTAGAAACTCATTTTCATCATGTTCCCTACTGGGTTAGTCCGTGCATGTAGCGAATATCTCTCAAAATATCTTGCAAATGCATTCAGTTTCAATAAATCTAACTGAGAAAGTTCTTTAATTTTCAAAGAAAAATGTGCATTAGAATATAATCTAGATGTAAAAATGAAAACGTATTTTGAAGTAGAATCCTTGGAAATAAAAGTTCTCAAAAAGACCTCCAAAAAAAATAAACAAGCAATAAAAGTTTTAAATAATCCATCGTGATAGGTTAATGGAGCTTATTATGGGCTTATTATGGCATTTAGACACCAAATCTACTGTTTCCGGGCGTCCAACTGCGGAGACTACATCTTAATGAGAAAATGTTAGACCGTGACAAAAAATACGGTGACTTATATTATCATAAAGTAAATCGACTGCTAGACAGTAATATTGCTAAAAAATCCCTTGATAAGCCGACAAACATACAAACGTGGTATCGCCCTCATTTAGGCGTACGGAACGGAACTGAGCCTGGAAAACTTTTTATTTTGGACGCAGCAGCTAAGACAGCAGAAGTAAGCCTTAACGACTTACTATTATCAGGACCCGATTTTTTAAAATCTCTACTTGGTGTTTTGATGCGTATTCGACGAAATTCTTACGTGATTAACGCAGATATTAGAGACATTTTCTTAAAAATTAAAATTAAAATAGACCAGGAAGCCTAGCAATTCTTACGGAGAGGTAAAGATCATTTAAAAGACCCAGACGAGGACGTTATTGTCTTATTCCTTTTGAAACATAAACGTTACCTTGTGTGGTGTTGTGTACAAAGAATAATAACGCTAATACGTTCCTGTCAAAATATCCTGACTCCACTAATAGTTTGATACAAACCGGCTACATGGATGATTTTCTCGAATGTTGCAACTCACATAAAGAAGCTTTTTTTCAAATTCATTAGGTTATTTCGATGAATTCAGATAATGATTAAGTCATCCACGGCTAGGTGTTCAATTGGAAAGACGTTTTGGAAGAATTACAAATAACCGAGGAAAATAAAACATTGATTATATCTGAAAAACCTAAGAAAAGTAAAAAAATTTTAGATTTAAATTGATTGCATGTTTTGGACGAGCTTTGTTTCATACTAATATCTCTAAAATTGATCACGAACTATTTGGCGGGAATAAATAGATTGGAAAAAAGTAAAAAAGCTACCTATTACAAAATGAACAACAATAAGTAGCGGAGCTTCACCGTTTCTGTAACGCAAGCTCTAAGGTATTTTCTGTAGTCGCATATTGGAGATATTTTTTACTAGACAATAATCTTAGAATTTCTTTCATTAAGGCTGTTAGTCGCGTAGATCCTTTGAAAGAAACGTCAATATCGCGTTCGGAACTTCAAGCTGCCCAGGTAGCTGTTCGAATCGCTAAAGTCCTCGGAAAGGAACATAACTTTAAAATACTCCGACGTATCTTTTGGTCTGACTTGAGAACTGTAATACATTGGGTTACAAAAACCCATAGCCGATGTTTGGTTTCTCGTGGTATGTATTTTGGGAGAAGCTCTTATCGATGGCAATACGCGTTTTTTAAGCTATATATCACATGACAAAAATTTTAATTATTCCAGTATTTATTCGTTTAAAAGCAAGGCAAGTTTGTATGAAAATTATCCAAAAAATCACGTTTGCAAAAGAGACAAAAACTTTACAGATTACAGATCTTATTTTAAGGACTAGTTCTATTTTATATATGGATCCTTATTTAGACTCAAATAGAATTTTATGCGCTAACCGTCGATCATCCAAATTTAAACATACCGAAATTTCAACCTATCTGATAATCCTAAATTTAAAAGAGAGATATGTTGAACTCATCATCAATAATCATCATGGAATGCTTAATCACAGAAACACTGAAAGTGTCATTAATAAAATTCGTCAAATCTATTGGATTGCATGTCTACCACAAGACCTAAGTACGTTATAAATCAATGCATAAACTGCCAAATTCTTTATGGAAAAATATTTTATCCTAACATAGCGGAATTAACGGAAGAAAGAATGACCAGAGTCTACATCCATTCACTCACTGTGATCTTGATTATTTTAGGCCTATGTTAGTAAATGTTTGAAGATAAGTAAAACAAAAGCTATGAAGTTTTATTGACATGCAAGAGTATTAGAGCGATACATTTAAAAACAGCTAACAGTATTTCTACTGACTCTGCGATTATCTTCAAACCCTTTATTAAACGAAGAGGTAGACTTTTAATTATTTATTGTAATAACGGAACTAGTTTCAGAGGAATGGGCAAATAATTGGGACAAGCTTGAAACAATTTAACGCTAAAAAATTGCAAGAATTTGCAACAAGTAAGGAAATTAAAAAGAGATTAAATCCACCAATTGCTCAGAATTTGGAAAGAGCTTGAGAGCGACAAACTAAAACTGTCAAATCAGTGCCTTTAGCAATTTTAAAACGGCGACTAGCGAAAGAGGAAGCCTTATGTACTACGTAAACGAACAATGAAGCTCTTACACCTAATCATTTTTAAACTAGAGCTTTATTGAGTAAAATTCGTTTCGGAAGATGCAACGCTCAAGACACATATCCAAATAAACAATGTCGAACAGTAGGATTTCACGCATACGGGTTTTGGCACAGTAGGTTAGAAGAATATCGCTTCACACTGATCAGCGTAAAAAATGGCTTATGAAAAAAATTTTATTTTCTTATTTTTAACCAAGCCATTATTGTTATACTACTTTTGAGTAGAGCGTTGCCGTTATACAAACTTTTAAGTTTGGCAATCGTATGAATTATTTAAGGCCACTACTTCTGTGACATCATCCAATAACCTTTTTTTTTTTCTTTTTTTTTTTTCCTCACTGAATTCAGCGTTGGTTCCTTATTTGTGTTTCTCTAATAGTTTTCCTGATAAAACAAAAACCGTTGCAATGGCATTCCTTGCTTGATCTGTCAAGTTATGAAACTTTAAAAAAGTACCAATAAATTATTATTAGTGTTCTTAACAGTTCACAAGTCCTCTACTCACGTCATTACTAATACGTTAACGTGTACTCTGTGTAAGTACCGTCAGTTGCAGGTTGTGGTCATACCGGTCATGCATTGTATAGTGACACTATGTATACTGTGTATAGTATAGCATATCCATATTAAATTATTTATAGTCACAGCATGTACATATACATATATACATATACATATGTGTGTGTATGTGTGTATATATCTTCCTATATTATATGGTTGTGTGGTTTTAGGGCACCCACAGCTCCTCCCCGAAATAAGGTAAATTCCGTTTCTTTTTTCCATGAACTTTGACCCGCGAAAAATTGGGTCAACTCTCCTCGGCCCGACCCCCTACACCTCCCGCTCCCCCAGATCCCCACCAGACCCCATCCACCTCCCCCCCAGCTCCCCCCAAAAATGTTTTTCTGTTTCATCGTAAATTTTGACTCTACTACTAGTTTCTTAGATATAAACTATTCAGTCACACTTTTTATATATTTTAGGTTTCAGAATTTTAATTAAAGTACACCATTTTGTTACAATTTAAATAATTTAATAAAAAAACACACCTCAAAATATAAAATGTCATTCTGTATGGAACTTTTTATATATAACCATATAGCATTACATATAGTATTACGTATGGTAATACATAATGGGTTTTAGAATTGTACTGCCATATGTAATTTCATGTGGAAAAACATATAGAATTAAAAGTTCAAATTGGAAAATTTTTTTGTTACACATCTGGTTACTGATTGGTCAATAATAAGTTTGTTTCAATATATGTGAAAAAGTGTTTGTTTGAATTTTATATTAAAAAGAAATTAATCATGATCGTAGGTTGTGAAATGAGCTGCAAAAATAATTCATCGAAAGGAAACATAATATATAAAGTCTTACCTCATAACGTAAATTTGTTTTTAGCACAGCAAAAATGCTTCTATAATTTATCGGTAAATAAAAGTATTTGCTTTCATTAGCAAAAGCAAAAAGAGCTTCTGATGCATTATGTTTATAATGTTTGCATTATGTTGTATAATAAATTACAGTATAATAAATTACAGCTTTAATATCTTTAATACATTATTTTATAAATTAGAACTACATTCACTATAAGTATTAAAAAAAAAAAATACCTTTATAAAAATAAAAGATTACTATACTATTAAAAAATAAATATTATTTAAATAATTTTTCAAATTTAAATTACAAATTTTACTAACTGTCAAGTTAAAAAAATTTGTTCGTGATAAAAAAAAAGTAGAGTCTACGTGGTCAAAATATTCTATACAGTAAGGAGTCGTTTTTAGCTAAAAGGAAATCATAAAATCACTAGATATCATAAAAGCTTTTCAAATAGAATAGTGGAAATTGTATGAAATGTGTATATAGTGCGCAAAAAATAAAATAAGCGTGATTGTATTAAATCGACGGAATTATCATACTAATATAAGCATATAGATAACCTTATATTGATCTAATAAAGATGTTATAAAATTTATTCGAACATCCGATTATTTTCAAGTTTGTTATAAGTTTGCAGTTTCTCTATAAGTACTTAAAATTATTTGTTATTTTTTTTCAAAAAAACGAGTGATTATATAAAAAAATAGTACTTTATTTGTTCTATATTAATGCACTCGGTATTACATGCTAAGTTGAATTTGATTATGTGTTATCTGAAATCACAAAATATCACGTCTGTGTATGTGTCTGAAGTTCTAGCCCAAGCAAATTTTTTTTTTATTTTTCTATTATTTTTTAAATAAAAGTTTATTTAAATAAAATATTTTTAAAACAGCATTATAAAAAGAAAAAAAAAGAAAAATATGTATAAGTGAAAAAAATTGACATATATTTTGATCATTATTTTTTAAATTGAAGAATAAAGCTATTTTTATCTTCTGCAATAAATAAGAGGAAAATTGCTAATCATATAAATATAATATATATACATATGATATTTATTAACATGATTAATTTTATAAATATAAAAAAGTAAGGAGGTCGGCGAGTAGAGCGCAAAGGTAGGTGACTATACATAAGAAATAAATATAACACAAAAAAAGGACAGGTTACGTCATGTTATCACACAGGTATGAAAAATGATACGATTAATGAAGGTAAATCATTGCAAATTTATGAACACTATTCCACAATAATTGAGCAGAAAATATAGATTATAGGTAAAATTAAATAATATGAAATAAAAGAGAGAGTGAGTAAAAATACAATTAAAGACTACCGTGCAAAGGGTAAATAGAATAATAGGAGATAAAAACCTTAAACAATCCTATAAAACTAGGCAAAGTAAAAAAAATCAAAATTAAAATGAATTTCAGACAGCTGATAAAAAATAAAAACAAAAAAAACAGGGATGGTAATATGAAAAGAGGCATAAAACAATAATTTTATAAATTTTTCAAAATACAACAATCATACATATGAGTGATTCTTGTACAAACCAAACACCTTTCTGACCGTCACATTTTTTATTTGGCTGAAATTTTTTTTACGGGTTCTATATAAAAAAAAAAGACATACGTGTTTCAGGATTTTTTTTTCTCAATATTTTGGGAAATATAGGGTATTGAAAATTTGAGATTTTGATGATTTTTGGCTTGGTGATCCATTTTCAAAAATTCATATCTCCGGTTCTGTTAGAGCTACAATCTTTTTTTTTTCCATCTTGAAGCTAAAAGAATCATCTTTTTTAAAAAAATAATCTAATACAAATTAATAACAAATATATATTGGTATAAACAATTAGAATTTAAAAATCGATTTTTAACCATTGCCTAACCATTGTAGCAAGTTTTAAATATTACCATCGTATTCTACGTCAAATTTCCTATCAAAAGCGTATTTTTAATTTATGGAGAAATTATTTTACTAATAAAGATAAATTAATTAATCCAGCGATGTACGTCGTATCGGCGCGCGGGTCCCTTTGCACGCCATGTACATTCTCTAACCCCATATTGTTATAATTTTAATATTGATATTTACTCTATATTTTTTATTCATTTAATAAATTATTAATATCTACCAACAAGTAAGACTGTATATACCATTGAATAAAAATATTTTAGCGAATAAAAAACAAATTTATTACGATTTTTGTTGTTTTCGTGGAAAAAATTTCATGAGTAGTTCTTACGTTTCCATTTAATTGCGTACCTTTTTCATTGTATAATGCCACATTTATACTAGGCGGTATTGGCAGCCTTTTAACTGCAGATGGCGATGCGAGCTCAAAATACCCTATCGACCGCACGATCGACCGTTACTGCCAGTACGCATCATCCATAAGCATCTTTTATTCTCTCTCTCTCTCTCTCTCTCTCTCTCTCTCTCACTCTCTCTCTCTCTCTCGAAGTGTCGAAAGTTGTATGTTAAAAGTTGTACGTTAGGTTTGTTCAAAGCTTTAAACGTTTTAAGTCGAAAGTTTTCTTGGCTTGTGACTATGCTCTGT
>JAPYYV010013694.1:0-12952 GCA_030522625.1 Copidosoma aretas
ATGCTTCAACGACACAATTTTTTGTTTAGCATTAATTGTATAGTGTTCTGTAAGGAAAGGTATATATATATTTTTTTTTTTTTTTTTTTTTTTTGTTTTTGACTCGACATTTCGTCTTTCTTTTAATAGCGCATTTTGATGGTGAAACAAAAAATTTGATTCATTAAAGGATACTTCGAGGAGTAGGGGTGTTTGTTGTGCATCTGTTTGTACTATTTTTAACGTATATGTACAGTATAGCATTGAGGTCGTTCATAAAAACATTGGTTTTTAAATTTTTATTTTCATCGTGTGCGTCCCTATCGTGGCCCCCCGTAACATAATTACTGATGAATTAAGCAAGTAATTCAATAGAAGAAAGAATCACCTATTTTATTGTTATTTGGGTTGTATAACAGCACTTGAATAATTTTTTATCATGGAATGGTTTATTCAATTGTTGGCCTAAACTTTTGACTGTGTGTGTATTAACGCTTCTCCAAGCCACACGAAACTCACACTTTCAAAAGGCTATATAAAAAATAAAAAAACAGGAATTTCACTAAACAAATTGTTTATGAGTTACACAAGAGATTCAACAAAATAGTGACAATTTAAAGCACTAGCAAGTGTTTTATGTATATTTTTAGAGAGGCCAAAATATGTTCAGAGATCCTTTTGAGAGTCCGTGATGGACTTTTTATAAAACCAGTCTTATAGAAATTTTAGAAATCGTTTTCAAAAAAAAAAAAACTTGTTTTTCAATCGGATGACGACAACTTTTTCGTTTTAATCATAATTTTAAAAAAAATGTTTTTTCTGTAGTCTTTACAGAATGTCAACGCATATGTATGTGTCGTCTTAGCATATTAAAAAGTATTTTATTTGAAAAATTCACTATTTCATAATTAACGTGTTCTTCATCTCGTGTTCGAAGAAAAAAATGTATTAAAAAATCTTCTGAACGTAAGTATACATCAACGATTTCGAGAGCAATGAGTTGGCATGCAATTATACGTGTTTTTTTAAGTATTAGCCATGCTTATTCAAGTATTTTGTATAATGAGAAATCGAGTGTGCTCATTTGAAATTCTTCGAGAATACTATATACGAATCGTGTGAGTATCGGTAACTGTACTTTTATTTTTGCACCTCTCTCTCAAGTAGGTAATATCACTTCGCTTTCTCAGTGAATGAGGCAAAACTGTTCAAAACCTCACGAAACAATCCCCCACATTAGCGATAGAGTGCACGCTCGCCAACCTTTTCCAACACCCAACCCTATAATTCCGATCGAAATTTTCAATTACTCGTTTCGAAAAGTCAACGAGCATCGAACAACAAATCGATTCTACGCCGATAATGCTAAACCGTTTACCTCACACTGATCGAGAAAACGGCGCTAGTGCTTCTCACAATGCAGTGTCCACTGGCGTTAATTAAAATCCATGCAGGGCGAAAGGGTTTGGAAATTAATTGAAAAACAACGGAAAACTTTTTTTAAAAAGGGGGAGCAAAACACGATGGCCAGGAGAGTCGGTGCAGCGGCGGCGCATCGACTTCTCCTGGGATGATGATGCTGCTGCAGTCACCGTCGACGCGGCAGGTACTCAATCGCGCACATAACTGAACAACGCAACTTTCACTTTTCCGCGCGCGCGCGCCTCTGCACTAATATATATAGCTGCATGTGCGAAGTATTATAGTTTTATGCGTTTATGAGCTGCGATTCCCCCTCTTCGAGGTATAACACTTACCGCTCTAGCTGATGAGACTTGAAGTATAGTAATTGCAATTACTGCGACACCTCGCGAACGCGTGTGTCTGCATAGATATTTTTTTTTTATTCTACGTATACCATATGTAATCTTTTATTATGACGGACGGAGCCGGATTTACCTAAAGGAGACACAGTGACCCTCAGCCCAATTTTATCATTGAAAATAATGAACAACAAAAATAAGTGCGCGTGTAACTCGTCGATATCATCGGTACGCTTGACGAATTTTCAGGGAATTTTTCAGTGTAAAAATTTTGAACGATACATATGAGTAATATTTATTTTTCATTACAAAACTTACTGTTTTTCACGTTCATTACACATCATAAAACTTTTAGATCGTTCGCAGTAAATATATCGTTCCAACTCTTGGATTTAGCGTGTTAAAGTTCAAATTGATGTTAATATTACATTTCAAGGGGATTTGATATTCAAATTGTTAACAGGAACCTGCCTTATCGATAAAATATAAGTTTTAATTGTTTTATAATATGTACTGTAATTAGAGTCGGTATCGCAAAACGTAAATGCAGCTAGAGGTACCGCAGATAAAAACGTAATCTACCGACTGGTAACGTTCTCAGCGAACAACAATGTTTTGTAAAAACAACGTTTTGCCTCGAAAAAAAACTTTGAGCGTTTCAATATTCATCCAATCTTGATCTTCTTGCATAGGAGTTTCTGCCCATGGGTCTTGAATCATCCAATCAAGCACTAATCATAGAACAAATTTAATGAAATGACTCGGAAAAATATGCATCCCACTAACGTTTGTTTGTCCATTCATTCATTCCTTCAACACAAACAGGTGACGGTGAACGACAGACTGGCTCTGCGGGGCCCGCTCCTCCTGCCCTTCCTCGCGGGCTTCACGAGTCTGAGCGAGCTCGACCTCTCGCTCGACAAATCCACCGTCGGCAACAACTACTCCAACACCGGCAGCTCGCTCCTCTTCATCGACGACCGCATCCTCGTGCAGTTCTTCGGCTGTCTGGCCGGTGGCTTCCGGGGCCTCCAGTCTTTACGCATCAACCACTGGCGCGTCAGCCTCGAGGAGAGCGAGCGCAGTCTCCGGCAGATCGGCAAGCAGCTGCAGCGCGGCTGCGCCAGTCTGAGCTTCCTGAAAGCGGCCGGGCTCTACGTTACCGACAGCGCCAAGAAGAGCCGCATCGAGCACTGCCTCGTCCAGACCCTCTTGGCTAACCTCCACTCGCTCGCCTGGCTCTGCATCGACGGGGTCGAGCTCACCGAGGCCCAGGCCACGAGCATAGGCAAGTGTGTGCGCGAGCGCTTCCAAGGTCCGAGCCTCGAGATCAGTGCCAAGGACGTGCACGTGAGGGCCGTCAAAGCGCTCGTCGCGAGCGTCGAGGAAGCCGGCCGGGCGGAGGTTCTATACGCCGGTGGCGCCGCCTGCAGGCTCAAGATTACGAAGGTACAGAAGGGCTCCAAGGCCCGCAGGAAGTGATTGGCTTACCTGTAAAGGTACTTTTTTTTTTCTTAAATAAAAAAAAGTCTTTCTCTTTGGTTGAAAGATGATGTGTTCGGCGCTGGTGTTGACGGAAAGAGAGAGAGAGAGCGCGAATTGTTATTGTAATTTTGCAGAGGAAGAAGGTTTGCGACGATGATTTAATTTGTAAATACGAAAGTTGAATCGGAGGAAGCGGGTCGATTGTATGATCGTGAAAGTTTGTCCGTTTGGTGGAATTTTTGTGCTTTGCCGCTGAGTATATAATATATACTTATGCAGAGCGTGAGAAACGGTATATAATTACAGTCGTTTTTAGAGTCATTCAACTTTGACTTCGTATCACTTGTTGCCAATAAAAGATATATTCTATTCGGAAAAATTTTTATCTTGGAAAATATATATTATACAACCCTCCATCAGTCCTTGGCCGGAACTGGCACGTTGAAGCATATTGAAACATCGAATGCTCTGTTATAGTCGTGAAACGTTCGATGTGGAGATAATTTGATGAAAAAATTGCACACTTTGTAAAGTTCTACTGTTTTTAGAAATATTTTTACGCCGGCTTTTTTATCGACATGTTTCGAATTTATAGAGTAATTGTAAGTTTTGTCTAAATTACAATTGTAACTACACTGCCAATAAATTTGTGCAATCGAAATCATACGTAAATATATTATAAAACCACTTCTTTTTTGTTGAAATCAAATAACATTATTAAAAATATGTTCATAAAATACATGCTAAAATTATATTAGATGCTAAATATAATTTATGAAAGTTATTGTGATTAAAACAATTTGTAATATGCCAACGAGAATAAAGAAATATGTTAGTTTTACGATAAATTTCATTATTATTTAAATGCGTAACATTAAATTACTATCAATATCCATACGTGAGTAGTTATCGTGAAATGTTTTTAAATACTTATTTTTACAAAAATTTTATATATCGCAAATTGATTTTCTATAAATTTACATGCCTTTGACTGATACGAACAGATGCCAAGTATAATTATGGTTGCAACATTTTTACGATGGATAAGGTTCTTGTTTCAAAATATTAAAATCGTAAAAATAGAACTAAAGTATGGTATTAAAATTTAAAAAAAATTATGAAAATTGTTATTAGATACAAAAATTGTTTAAGGAACTGCCAGTTTAATATACAATTTAAATACTTCATGTTGTCAAACAGAAAATTTTATATAGGAGTTATGATTTGCTCTTCGTAAAAACTGATGAAGAGTAAGCCAGAAGCTTCCATACAATATGTTTGTAAGTACTTTTACGATACATTTTACTCGCCTTTTCTAACGCTTTTTTTAGAAATATTCACGTCAAAAAGAGGCTGTAGCAAATTTTAAAGTAGTCGACTTAAGTTGTTGATAGATGAAATTGTAACATACGAGACAGAGTAATATATTACATGGAACACGCATGTATTACATTGTAAACATGTATTTATTAGCTTGAGAAAAAAATTTTTTGAAAGTTATCGGAGATTCGTTGAAGAATATAATAAATTTAAATTTTAAGAACTATTACATGATATACGCACGTGAAGTGTATTTATAGAATAAGTTGGACAAGAACAAAGGTATCAGTCGATGATAGTATCGTCGCTTGTCGAAAAAAGTTAAGACACTGTTGAAAATATATTTACCTCACATGCACTGCATAGTGTAAAGGCTTCAATCAAAAAACAAATAATATCTGTGTATAATCAGGAGAGTAGAGGGAGATGAGTAAATTGTACAATAACATCTAAAAATGGCCAAGCACACGTAATATTGTATGACGTATTTTTGAAATGGTTACTCACGTCAGTGTACTCTTTACTGGAGCCAACCTTTCTTTGTACTGATAGAATTAATAATTTTATTGTACGTGTATCGCACATCTTTTTAGGTCAAATTCCAATTGATAATAATGTGAATATCGTCGAAAACATTGAGTCGAATGACGTTACTTGTAAAAACGTGTGTGACACCCATTACATTTTATAATATTATGACACTACTACAAAGACTGCGCTGTTGGTTTTTTAAAAAGTTTCAATATTTATACCTACACTAATTTACGTAACTTATCAACTCGCTTGTAAGAGTAAAAATCACAAATCTTAATCACATTAAATTCACGTGAATAAGCTTTCAGGTACCACAATATACCATTTTTATTCTTGTAAACTTGAACGCGCAAATTTATTGTTTTTTTACGTTTGTACTCTACTATGCATGAAAACCATGGTATGGGCAAAATTCCTTGTACATATTATAAATAAAATAACAATTAGCGCTGCCTGCCAATAACTTAAGGTGGTTATTCGCGTATGAAACGATTGTGAACATTATCAAAGATTCCATTTTCTATCCTTCAAAATTTAAGATACTTCCATTGGTCAAAGAAAAAAGCATGTTGAAAATTACGATTCTATTACGCCCTCATCTTTATAAATACGTGGAATGGTCCTTTAGAATGAAAACTTAGAGTTTCATACATGGTACTTTGCAATCTTTTAATGCAGAATTGAACCACCTTAACTTTGTTAAAAATTTAGAACGTAAGGCCTCAAACGTCACGTTTGATAACATTTTTGAGGTTTTTACGCGAAGAAAAGTAAAAATAGAAAACTCAATGTTTGTTTCATAGACATACTGACATGTAAAAATATTATTCTGCGTCTTTATTATTGTATAATTAATGAACGGATATTAAAGTAAATGTAGTAATAATTTTCCCGAATAAAAATGTTGTTATTTTATTTTACGAAACTTAAGATTTATCATTTTTATTCATCACGTACTAACGAACATATTACTGCACTTTTACCAGTTCTGTACAATATTTCAAGGATTTCGTCGGATATGAAATGATACTAGAATTTAAGTATATACTTATTATATGTATACGTGATACGCTCTGCCGACTTAAAGACTAAAACTGCTGGCTAATCGAGTATTTTGAAATGTTAAATATGCAATAGCATCTTTGTTTAGAGTATAGTATATGAGAAAGTTTGGAATCGAAAGCTTTGGCGACGACAACAGATTTCTATTTATCAATATCGCGCGTAAAGACCAAAGTTGAAAATTACTAGAGATATTATGAATCCAGAATGAGAATTTGGGAGTAGAGGTCCCGTAAAGTTTTAACGAGCTAGAGCAAATCGATTAAGAAATATTTATGTATTTATATGTGTATACATATCCTCTAAATAAATGTAATACATGTTTAAGCACATCGTTTTTTCCCCTTTTTTATATTATTTCCTATTTCCTTCGTCAGAGATCATTTTTTTGCTTACTTGTGCTAAATTATGTTTGTTGATTTTTATGAAATAAATGACAGCTTACTTTTTGTAAAAATGTTTGTAATCATTCAAAAGATGTAGTGGATACATTTTTTACATTTTTATTACAGTCAATCATATTCGAACAATTGATAAACAACTGTTATTGCTCAAACTGTAGCTCAACTTTCTCGAGTAAAAATATTCTTCAAACTTGGCAAATCAAATTTATGAGAAAAGAAAAGTTTCAAGTATTTTCCGAACCGTTGAACTTATTGCCTTGCTTATGGCAATCGGTGCCAACTTGGAAGGACTTCAATCCCAGCTTCAACGGCAAAGCCAACGGTACCTGATTCGTCACTCCAAATTTGAAAGGACTGTTGCTCAAAACCTCAGCTTTGTGCTCCGTTGTATTTTTAATATTCTATCAACGAAGCAAACGTAAAATTATGGATAAGGTATCCTGTTAAAAAAAAAAAAACTACGAAAAAATGTTTTTTACTTTTCTGTTACTTTTACCTAATTATTTTAAAATTATCTTTTTTAATTGATCGTTGTATTTTTTATCGTGATAACAATCGACACCCAATTCTTCATCTAAATTAAAATTGGATTCGTTTGCCGTCTTCAAAAGTATACAATTGTTGCGTCCGAGAATTCTTATTTTGCGTCCGAGAAAATGAAAAATTGGAGTTGTTTGTTCAAAAAGATGCAAAGGAGCAATCACGTTTTCTGTCCGAAAAAACAAAGAACGTCCCAGCTACAGCCGACAGCTGTTTCAGCACAAAAAAAAAAACCCCGGGCCGAAGAACACTGAAATTTGTTGTCCCGCGGCCCCAGACCAGAAAGTTGGGATTTTTCCTCCCGCCCGGCGCGGACAGAAAAGTCCACTTTCCGCCCAAGGCCCCGCGATATTTACCCTGACGGCCGGCAACGGCGGCGGCTCGACCTGCCGACGATGATGGGGCCGCATCACCGGGCGTTGCTGCTGCTGCTGCTGCTGCTGCTGCTGGTTCGACGAAGACTCGAGCGCGCCACTTGGCCCGCTCGGGGCCCTGTCCCTCGGGCGCAGCCACTCGTGCCCCAGGACCCTGTCCACGGTCAGTCTGAGCGTGACGTCCGGCTCGAGCAGCATCTTGACCATGGCGACCGCGAGCCCGGAGACGCTCTCGCGCACCTTGGGCTGGAAGGCCCAGTTGCGGCTCTGCTGGTCCTTGAGCAGCTTGGCCAGGTGCTTGTCGTTGAAGGGCATGACCCCGTTGAGCATGATGAACAGTATTACGCCGAGGGACCAGACGTCGGCCATTTTCGGGTTGTACGGACTGCCGGCGACTACCTCCGGGGCGGCGTAGGCGGCCGAGCCGCAGTAGGTCTGGCTGAGGACGCGCCGGCCCTCCTG
Source organism: Copidosoma aretas (assembly GCA_030522625.1). Classification (NCBI taxonomy): domain Eukaryota; kingdom Metazoa; phylum Arthropoda; class Insecta; order Hymenoptera; family Encyrtidae; genus Copidosoma; species Copidosoma aretas. The sequence goes on from JAPYYV010013694.1 coordinate 7,924, forward strand.
GTTGACGCAGTAGCGGGCGAAGCCGAAGTCGGCCAGTTTCGCGTTGAAGTGCCGCGACAGCAGGATGTTCTCGCACTTGAGGTCCCGGTGGGCTATGTGCAGACGGTGGAGGTACTGGAGGCCCGAGGCCATTTGCCGGAACCAGATGCGGGCCTGGTGCTCGGGGACGAGCCCGACGCCGGGATTGCGGATGAACTCGAGCAGGTCGCCGTTCTCCGCGTACTGCATGAAGATGAAGACCTGCGGCCCGCGCTGGAGGATGCTGTGGACCTGCGTTGGGGGGGAGGGGGCGGAAAACGATGCTTTTCACGGTTCTCGGGCAGAGGCCATTTTGTCAAAGAATATAGTAGTTTTTCAACCAACGATTTCTCTATTGTTTGAACAATTATGCAGGCAGATAATAGTTATCGATCATTACTATGTTTTATCCTTGCTATTGATACAGACTAGACCGAATTCGGTTGAAAATTTGTTACGAAACATCAAACTAAAATTTTTTTTTAATCCTATATGGTACGACACATTCGTGCATGTGTGCTAAAATCTAATTTTCATCATCTCAACTGTAACAGACTGTATATAGTATGCGCCCATTTCAACGCAAATTTTTTTTAGTTCATATTCGCAATGGTCAAATGTTTTGATCAGATTGAAGTGAAATATTGGAAACAATTAGCTTACTTGAATGATGTGCGGATGCTCTACTTTCGTAAGAATTTGTAGTTCCCGTGGAAAAAACGTATTGAGAAAGTCATGGGGTGCCTTTTTTTTATTGAAAATTTTGCAGGCCAGCTTGACTTTTTTTCCAGATGAGCCATCCATAAATTCTGCCAGATGAACTGTTGCATGTGTTCCCTGTTATAAAAAGCAACATTTTTTTATCAATACGGTGATTCTGATACTCTTTCATATTTTATACTTTTATTCGTTATTCCATAACCGAACGTGATTAGTATTTTGCAAAAAAATATCACACATACTGAAATACTGGACAAGAAACTCAAATTCAAACAAATGCTTTTCCATCTTAAGGGTTCAACATATCTGATACTGTGTGATTTAATTCATACGTTATTTTATCAAGCTCCGATGCGAGATATTTCAAAATAAATGGATGAATTTATCCAAGCATATAGTTTCCAATCAAATAAATAAAACCACGCATTTGGTCATTCATATCCCAAGTGTTGACCAATGCTGCGATATTTCAACCTAAAAAATTTTACAATAACCTGTCCAATTTTTTTCCCAATGAGGTAACCACGTTGTTCAAGAGCATGAACTGCTGAACTTCGAGACTTGAGTTGTGCAGCCATAACAGTAGTGATTTGTTGAAATGCTAAGATGTTTTATCCACAAACTTCTATAACTTGTACCTTACTCTGGTTGTTGATGAAAATTTAATTGAGATTAACTGAAAAGCTCAAAAAGTTGTTAAATACCACTTGAAATATCTTTGAATAAGTCCAAATAATTATATTGTCGCAACATTAGACAAATACTACAAAAATTTTGCCTAGGCCATAAAAGTAGCCTTCACTGAACAGTTACAAAGAGCAAGCAGAAAACACGTAATTTTTTAAGGTACCATCATTTCGTAAACAATTGAAGTCAGCCACTTTTGAACATGTGTACCTGTATTCAGTATTTTTATTTTTTTTTATTTTTTTTATAGCGGGAAGGAGATCTTCTAAAGACGCCTCTACGTGCACACATGGCTACCGTAGAGGTAGTGTCGGATTCACCCTGGCTTATAGTGCAAATTACACTACGTGATGCTAATCATCACGGGCGCCTACCGACTAAAACCATCCTCCCCAAGAGAGAGCCACTAATCATCACGGGCGCCTACCGACTAAAACCATCCTCCCCAAGAGAGAGCCAGTCCGATGGACTATTGCTCTGATGTAGGTGTTGAAGGAAAGAAGAGATAGAAGCAGAGAAATAGTGGAAAGATGAGAAATTAACGGCGAAGTTCGATGACCCACCAAGGGAGGAATTTGGTCGGTATTTTACGAATCAAGGCGAAACTCGGAATATTCAGGTGTTAAAACAGCTCCAGGGACGACGGGGAAGAGAGAGAAACACATCCCGGTCAGGAATCAGACTTATGAGCGAAGAGAATTCACTCGTAGATCTTCAGCCCAGCCGCGCCGATAGTTGTAGGGCTGATAGCGACTTCACCGGGTGAACTGGCCCAGGTGTTGGCCCTCCCGGAAGAGACCCGCCGGCGACCCATTCACCAGGACGACAGGCTTCTGGCTTCCCTGACGGGAATTGGCTTACGCCGACTGCCAGCGGAAACCCACTGACCAAGCCTCAGGGCGCGCCGTCGACCTTCCCAAGGAGGGATTGCCCCCCAGGTCCAGGCATCATCAGGAGAAACTGCAGTCGATCCGCTAGAATCGGGAGAATGTGTTTTCGGCGCCTGGGGTACTTTTTCCACCGAAAAAAGTCTGAGAATCGAAACTCCCGAAAATTCTTTGACGAGCATCGAACCCGTTTTGCCTCGAGTCTGTCAGGCTAGGAAGCTAGCACGCTAGCCACTAAACTATCGAGGACTCATCAGTAATTTATTAAATTTCAACATATTGCAATGAGTTTTTAAATACAACACATACATTTTACTTAAAATACGTTGTTCTGCTGTCATGCCATGGAAAGGAATTAAAGCCAATAAAAACTATACTTTGGATTTTTCAATTTTTTTTATTAAATCAATTTGCACTTAAATTTACACGACTGGGTCATCACCCTTGGTGGTTCTTGTGTAGATCAACTGAGCATGATGCGCAACAACTTGTTTAATCAAGCCCTTGCTGTGCAACTCGATCAGGGCCCTCCTGGCCAAAGATCCTCTGATCTTTAATCTTTCACTCAGGACTGCAGGTGTGATGAGTTTGTATGAGGGGACCTCTTTCAGCAATTTGTCATAGGTTACTTTGTCAAATAGCACAGCATTGTTCAACTTGTCCCTGACTTTTCCTTTGGACCACTTCTGCAATGTTACAATAAAATATTCTTTATATTAATGAAAGCCTATTAAAAAAATTACAAAATAAAAATGCAAATTAACATCAGTCTCATTAAATCAGTTTTAAGCCTTCATGGGCATCAGGACATAAGATTATCATCATTAAAGGATTTTATTCAATAAAAAGTATGAAACAAACATGATAGAAACGTTACTTTTTCTGTGAATAAAAGCTATTATACAGAAAGCAGACTAGTGTTTATCTCAATGAATGTGATGGATTCTAAAAATAAACCAATACTAAAGAATTGTTTAAAGATACAGTTCAAAATTTACAAACACCACAAACTATCCTCTAACATACCATTTGAATCGTTTACACTAAATTTTTTTGGTTGTCATTTAATTGTTTGGACTAAATGTACACTTAGACCTTACATTTACTAAATATAAAAAAGTAAGCCAAATAGCAAAGTATCAATTAAAACGTTTTAACAAACCTTCTTTTTGGCTTTGCCACCAGATCCTCCCTCCTTCTTCTTCTGGGTTTTCTGGGGCTGCTTGGAGGATCCCTTTGCGTCCTTTTTGGGAGGCTGTCGAACAAGCAAAGGAATTAGTATTCATTAAGTAAAATTAATACGTATGACAAGCCCTAATTATAAGTTGCTTCTAAATCAGACTCATTAAATCAGTATTATGCCATCACAGATTTATTCTGGTGATTAAGAGTTCATCATACGTTTGGTAGGTTATGTACAGAAAAAAAAATTAACATCCGATTACATAAAAAAAACGTATTTCTTATGCTCGATACAAATGGCACAAAGAGTTCTTAGTACTTTTAATATTAAAAACTGTGAACAGTAATAGTTCACACAAAAATAAATACAGGATTGTTGTCAATCCACCATGTGCTTAACATGTCACACCTTCAGTTTCTTACGATGATTTTTAGCTTTTTTACTCTACAATCCTGATCAACTAACATCAAATTCGAGAAATAACAAAGAAGATTTTAACAACAATGCACTTTGATGCTGATATAGTGGTAGTAAGTACAAAAAATTACAAAAATAATTGTCAAAACGTAGCACTCCACTCACCATGTTGATGCTTCGTACGCAAAAGGCCTAACTAACCTCGTTTCTCGTTTCATGAGATTTTGAGAAAAACACGCATTTGTTACAGCGCAACCAATCCGCGCATTGTCGGGTGAGGTAAAATTTGAGAATATAGAAATCGTCATCGCAAATGAAAATAACTTCTGAACAATTGTGACAATATTAATTTGTTCATTTATCTTTGTGCACTTATTAGTTTAACGAATGAATGTTTATCTTCAAAAGTAACACAATTTTATTATATACTTCATTTCTTATAATTCGCTCCTTGAAAGTGAAAAATTTAGGGAAATTAATTTCTTATTCATAGATCCGTTTTCGTTTAAATGAGTACACTCAATATTATGTGTGAAGCGCAAATGTAACAATTAATATATTTTTAATATGCTGACGTATGTCCATAATTTTACCTTATGATGAATTGTGTGAATGGAATACACTGGAATTAAACAATTTGGTATATAACTTCCCTTCTTCGTATGCAGCGTATATATACGGATAGTATTGAATGGAATAAGTTTTGAAGATTAAAAAAAAACACGTCATAAAAAATCGTAGAGGAAAAATAATGTTATTGTACATCTATATGACTGATTCCACCAAAAATTACAATTTATTGGCGGCCAAAGCCTCGTATGCGATGATTGAATAAAATAATTGTTCCAATTTTAAACGACTAAAAAAAAAAAAAAACTGTCTGTAACCTTGAAAAAATACTCAATTTTTGATAAATTTCTAATTTTATTTTCCAGAACTGATAATATTCGAAAAAAACTTCCAATAGCCTTTCATTTCTTTTTGAGTTGAAAGCTTGAGACGTTCCTTTAGTATATTGTATAATGCAATGTTGTATTGTTATGTATGTATTATATTATATCTTGGAGAATTATAAAAGGCGGATCAACAAATTAATACGTTGTCCATGTGTTGTGAT
>JAPYYV010013695.1:0-18281 GCA_030522625.1 Copidosoma aretas
AGAAAGATCTTCCCGCAAGAAAAAAAAAAATGAAAGTAGAGAAAACAGAATAGTACTTAAGTATTATCATTGTGAATAAACATTATGTGATCTTTCATTAAAAATTTTATTACGATTGAAGCCTTGATTTGCTTATAAATATTTTTTTTATTTATAATGATAATTATAAGTTTATTTGCTACTTGGTCTCATGATCATAAGAATTCAATAAAGTGATATATTTAATAATCTAATACTCATTGGCAAACATTTCAATATATTCTACATTAAAATTTGAAATTACGGTTATGAAACAGAATAAAACTTACTCTTTTCAACTGTGATAATGAGGTATAGACCAAAGACATATTTAATTAAGTATATTATCTTCAGAAGTAATAAAAATGCTTTTAAAAACTTTTTTTTCATCACACGAATGCCAAAATTTTCACAGGTTAAAGTATGTCCAGCTACTCATACATAAAACTTGGGTCACTAGTACACCTCTGATTTGCTTGTCCAGGTACTAGTGCTCTTTACATATTTTTTATTTCTCATTTACTTTTTACATTGTCGCCTGTAGTACGCATTTCTTCAATTTATTAGATTCCTAATAGTATAATTAAATAAGAAACATTAAAAATTTTAACTATATGTCGTATTTGTTAAGGAAACGGTTCGTTCAAATACTTTTTAACTACAAAGCGTCCAGATATAGAGCTACATATAACTAAATTTCATATTAACATTTTTCTACTGAACACAAGAAAAAATCTTCCAAATTCGATGTCACGCCCAAAGGAAGTAGCAGCAATAAGACTTTTGTAAGACCATCAACTGTTTTCGGCGACACTGGATGGTATGGTTGCGCTGAAGTGAACAAAAAAATTACCAATGTACAAAACATAACAAACAAATATTACAACGATCCAAGAGCCAGTTGGATATACGTTTATGTCAATTGTAAAACCTTGCAAAATTATTTTTCCATCATCTACATGATCATATATCATACATATAAATACTTAGCGATGATATTTTTATGTAGCAAACAAAAGTGCGTTCGTACATACTTGGATTAATTGGAATAATTGGAAATTACGAGGTTTTGGATGCAATGGATACGTTATCTTCCCGTGCCAGACAACGTCTCCTAAATTTAACGTCACTATTCTGAAAAATGACAAAGTAATATGCATTTAGTCTTACTATTTTCACACTAACAGACAAATTACACACTTACAATGGATTTGTATTCACTCTAGGTGCTCAATATCGGCGAAAATATAATTTTTGATCCTAAAATGGGGGTGGTAATAAAAAATTTCAGAATTTCATCCAGTGATGTGTATACTTGTGAGGTTATTATGAACGGGGTGTCAAAAATGATTAAAGCTGATTTTCCAATAACTAAAAATGATTGTATAAGTAAACCACTTATGGAAATAAATAATCCCATCAAACTTGCTATAGGCTCAAAACTGAATATTACTTGCAAAACTGATATTAGAAGAGAAGCCCTTTACAGTATTTTCTGGAAAATTCCGCAAAATTCGGTAAAGACCAATACAAAACGTCCAAATATAGTATACAATATCTTAAACTTTGATTAATTGAGTCTATGTATCCAATAGATTTCTAGAGCAATGCAGAATGACATTATAGAAGATGTAGGAGACCATGCATTATACAAATTTGATTCAATGACATCGGAGCTTACTATTGATAATGTCACGTACAACGATGGAGGTAATTACACATGCCAAGTAATATCCTCGTTGAATGAAACGAAAATTAACAGTGTCAACATCCGTGTCTATGGTGAGTCAAGAAATACAAGTATTTTATCATTTTTGTTCTCTGAAATGTGGAAATAAGAATCTGTAAACTCTTACTAATACTTTTTTACAGATCCTAGTAATGTATACATCAATATTACATCTGACAATATCAACGTGCACGGTGTTATTGGTAAATCAGCGACTTTTACGGCTTATATAGATGCATATCCAATGCCAAACATCACATGGTAATATTTTTTAACTTTTGCAAAATAATTTATACGTGTAATTTTCTCTTTTTATTCTTGCTAGGCCTCACAAAGTTTATCAAAGCTAATTGCCGTAAACATATCTGTAGTATCAAACGTACATTTTTTAAATTTTGTGACGATTAGTTGAACCACTTAGGAGTCCATACATAATATACATGCAAACAATTTATGACTTTTTTATGTATGTATGTTTTACTCGCTTCGCCCTTTCATACAATGCCTTTCTAAAGGTAGTTGCGAGAATAAAGGTGACCCGCAATCGTATTTCAGCCATCATATATTATTAGATCGTATTGGATTTTAAATAATGTAAGACGGCTAACTGTACTTTTTCTGCATATTCTGTTATTTGATGTCGATGCTAGGAAAGGGGGAAGTTGTAAAGAAATCGGTGATCAGTTATACTGTATCAGCCGACATATAAGATGTTGAATTACGTTGTGTAGCTTATCTTATTCTATGATGTGTAGAACATAAGATGAGCTACAAGTGAGTGACAAGTCATCTATTCAAATCTCCAGTAAATCTTGAGCCCATCTGAAAGTTAATCATTTCAAGTTGTTATGGACTGTAGACAGTAAAAAAACGTAAAATTGAGATAAACGTGGCCTTAATTCGTTAGGAACGGACACGAGCGAGTTTGGGTTCGTATAATATAATAGGTTATGATCTTTACAGTATCATTGTATTCTACTCGTCATGTTATTTTATTCGATCTTAATGTCGGGTCATAAAAAAAAAAAGTCGATCCACCATATTAGGCTGGAGGTCATATAACTCAGTGCCTTTTACATGTCGTACGCTTTTATTTGATATTCTTGCTGAAGGGGGTGGTAGGGAGGGATCAAGATGAAGCGAAAATATAAATAGGACTTTTTGCCAGCTGCTATTTCATAGTCTAAATAATGAATAACATAACTAATTGCAGCTAAATACCCTTTAAATAATAAATATTATATGCAGAAATTTTTTGTGACGATTGGTTAAACGGTCTAAGAGTTCATCAATAACATGCATAAAAATAAATAAACATTGATTTTCATATGTATAGATAACATAATTTCTGATCTAAAACATGGGTTCTAAAAGGTTCGGACCCCGTGGTTACCGAATAATTCCTTTTTTCATGAGATCCAAAATCACGAATGATCCATCGATGAGCCGTCTCGATATATTTGATCTCCGAAAACATGATGAGGGCATATATAGACTTACAGTGATGAATAGCGGTGCAGAAAACTACTTGAACTTCAGTCTCACAGTGCACGGTATATTGATTGTTTGCGAAAATTTTCTAGCTATGTTTTGCCGCCATTGTTTTCACACAAGATGACAATTTTATTTTTTCAGATAAGCCAAAGGTACACTTTGACAAAACCTACCTTAAATCATATTATAGCTTTGAAAAGAATGAGACGTTTGTTTGCATTGCAAATAGTGATCCCAAGTCTAATATATCATGGGTCATTAAAGACTTCTCGAAACAGGAATTCAAAAATATGCATGAACCGTTTGAGTTTAAGGTTCGCTTCAATTAAATAAACAGCTCTGAATGCTATTGTCCGGAACTGTATACAGATATTAAAATATTTTAATTATATTTACCTATTTTATAATGATAGTTTAATTGTTCAAGGGGACACAAATGGATGAGCAAGTTAGTGATACGACAACCAAATCAAGTATAACCATAAATCTACGAATGCAGTGGGGTGAAATAAATTGCTCTGCTTGCAATTTTAATGTTATCCATCATATTTTTACATTGATGACTAAGGGCATAAAAGATATACATCAGATTTTTTTTTTTAAAAAGGCCAAATGATATCTTATTATTTCAATTAATTGTTAAAAAGGATGACCATCTAACATTTTAGAGTACCAATAAATCCGTCGTGCAATAAGCTTTGTTATAGTAATACCCGAAAGGCTTTCGTAGGACTCCATATTTAAAAAATTTGTACTACTTCACCGTAAAAACGTCTGCTCACTTGGTTACGAAAATGCCTTTTTGTGCCAACAGCTTGGGAAGTAAACTTTCCCGTCTGCTTCGCGGATAGCAATATTTACTTTCCAGCCGCTGGAGCTTAAAAAATCGTATGCAACCCACGGCCGAAAGTAAAGAAGCCTCGAATCGTCCGCGTATCATCCTCAGCTTTGCCTCGGCCGACAATATTCGGATGATCTAAGACTTTCTTTACTTTTCCGGCCTAAGGTCGTAATATACTATTTAACACTATGTGCATACACTTTCTCGAGCCTTTACCGAGTGCACGAAAATTACTTTGGGCAATAGTACGGAAATTAATACTTTTTCATGGCAAGATAAAACATATCAAGTAAATTGCATAAGCGATCTTGCCTTTTTTGATAAAATTTATAAATTTTCGAAAATATACATTTTCAATGAAACAGCGTCAAACTGTCACAGCATACATGAGCCAAGAGCTAATTAATTCATGTTGTGTTTACGTAAATATCTTTTGCTAATGTCCAGTAATCTATACTTTAAAAATAATAATTTCAGCATAATTGCATAAGGTTTTATTACGATTTTTCTATTTCCTTTGCCTTTTTTGTACACTTTTTTTTAAACTAAAACTTGCATAAGGTTAATGTTTGCCTTTAGGTTCATAATATCATGCATTGCATCATTTTTCACTATTTTCTGGCAAATTTTTGGCAAAACAATGCTTAAGCTTGGTAATTCAAAGCAATGCATAAAATACTGTATTATAAAATAATAAGATGCTACATTTGCAAGTGGATAAATATATCTATTTGCCGTCAGTAGTATAGATATTAACATACTATTATGTGATGGATTACATGCTGTCCAAACGCTTTAAGTGATAAACATTGGTTAAAATGAAGCGATAATTTGTTTAATACTTAACGTTTTTGTACACCGATCTTGAATGAAGTATTGAACATCTTTTAAACCCTAAACAGTATAGAACAATTATTACACTTTTTACTCTGGTAATATAAGCATGAATTGTGCCTTTTATATAATGTAAAAGCGTAATCCTTTTTACAAAATTAGCCGCTAATTTATAAGTTTTCAATATGTAATGATTGTATCACTGTATTACTTTTAATATTAATGAATACATCTTTTTATACATTTATACATTATTATGTATTAATTAAAAAAACAATGTTATATGCTATGATTTTCGTGACTAGACTAGAGTAAGGTTTTGCCAAAGATTTTCCACAATGTAAGAAAAAATTGTATACGTCATAGTCTTACTGGACAAGCTTTACACAATAGTAATACTGACTCGACTTATCTTAAGTTTGACGATTTATACGTGGCTGTCTACTGAGTTCTGACCATTTCTACATTTAGTGTATGATATTAGGTCTTATGTCTTTAAAAGTATTCGTTCTGTGAAGTAGAATAGGATAGATGTAACACTGAAATAATTTGAAAAAAAAGTATTTGTTGCATGCATATTAAACTGGCTCCTTTCAAACGGACAATGTAGCTTTTTGCTGACTACAACCATTGATTGTTTGATTAAATGTTTTTTATATTTTATTTTTTGAGACGGACCAACCAATGTCTCCACAGCAATCGTGCAGCCAGAAAAAGAAGTTATGATTGGTGATAACGTGACTTTAGTATGTGTTACTGTAATCAGAGGATTCTATTCAGTGGAATGGTTGTACAATGAAGACAAAATTGTAAACTCAGGTAAGCTATGAAATTACTTTATCAGTGTAAATATATACATTTTGCTGAATGATTAACTGAACTTAATGCTAATCTTTTTATTGTCAAATTGTAGACAGAATAAGTGTTTCTTTCAATGCAACTGATTTTACTTACCGCTCCATTCTTTCGATCAATAACGTCAGTCTATCAGATGCGAAGAACTACTCTTGCCTAGCAAGGGCTTTTTCTTCTAAAGATATACAATTATTCTACTTCCTTCAAATTAAAGGTGAATAAGATAATTTCTTCATCAAATCAATTTTAACTAATTTGACTTTATTTTAAGGTTATTAACATTTTTTTAATATCTTTTGTTACATAGTACTGACTTACTTTATTCGAGGAAATATGAGTGACGTAGCAAAGACAATGTTAAAAAAAGATTTCGGAAATCCTCTCTACTTATCTTGTTACTTTGGAGGAGTGCCAACGCCTAACATAACATGGTTAAAAAACGACATACCTTTAAATTCATCTAATCAGTTTGGTTTGGAGGACAATAATCAAACATTGATAATAAGATATTTTCTAAAAAGTGACAGTGGAAATTATTCGTGTCTCGCAGACAATGGCTTTGGGACGGTGCAAAAGGTTCAAAGAGTTATTGTGTGTTTTTCGGGATGAAAAAATTTACGAGTCGTAAAATCTTTTACTGAGAGACCTGTGAATAACAAAAGATTTTAGATGCAGGAAAATATATATTTTATCTTTAGGTTGTAATAGTATTTTGGTTGATTATTATTCTTATATATTGTTTAATAAACTCCTAATTGCAAATTCTAACATGTAAAGTTGAATTTAGAGTTGTGATTATCGATATGAAACTAATTCTAATAGTATAGGAATGGTCAGTGACGACTTTGAATCGATAAGAAGAAGGAGAGATTACAGAGAATTAGAGCGTTAAAAATATCGATAATATATGACGGTTATTCTACGAAAACTGGCATATTTCAAAGTTATAAATAGACTAACGCTTATGATGGGATTTTAATTCTTCTAACATTTTGCTTCCTCATATAGGATACATGGTATCCGTCAAAAATATAGTTTTTTCCAAAAGATTACAGAAAAGTTTTTTACAGAGTTGGGACATTTAAAAAATTCTCTCTCTCTCTCTCTCTCTCTCTTTCTCTCTCCCTCCTTGTGCGTGTGTGTGTGTGTGTTTTCATATAATTAGTCATATCCCAGAAACTCTCGGATCTATTTTAACGATCCATGGCTAAAAATGTTTGTTTTTGGATCTATGTAACGGTTGAGAAAAAAAAATGAAGTTTAACACTTTATTAAGGTTGATATAACGATTTTCGATAGTCGGAAAATGGTTTTTTTGCTATTTTAGTGGGGTAAAATAATTTTAATCTGATTATTAAATTTGTTGTCTCATTGAGTAAATATTGAGTTGCTTCATTCTACATTTCGAATCTTCCTTATTTTGTTCCATTTTAACTTCAAAAAATAATAAGATTTGTGTGTGAGATCAGTCTTATGTCGGGAACCTGTCTGGAGATTTCAATTATTCAGGTATTAAAGATCTTATTTTCATACGCTTATTGCGGTAAAATAATAAAAACATGGATATGTGCTTTATTAAGGTTTTTAAAACGGTTTCTTGAATTAAAACAAAAGGTTTTTTCATATTTTTTGCACGAAAAATTATAATTTAATCTAAAGAATTTCTCATGGTAAGCATACAAATATTTTTATTAACTTTTTTTTATCATTGTGATACACCATTTCTCTAATATTGAGATTCTACAATTTTTTTCTAATCATAACTAAAGTATGTGTACGACAATTGAATATTTCTAATTTACTTTTGTTACATTATTTAACCTTAGTAATAATTTCAAATAATTGCTTGGATTGTTTTCAATATAAAATAATTTTGACAACGATCCTGGTAAAATTTAGGTGATTAATTATGGTCTTATTTTTAGAGTAATTTTAATAAATAGAGCATTAAAATAGCATTTTTGTCACTTAACATCATCCTTATATGTTATTAAAAATTCATTTTTCATTCAAGCAAAGAAGAAAGATAGCTTTTCGGAAGCTTTTTACTAATTTATTGGCAGGGATTTTTTTTATGGTCTGTGACCAAAATAAGTTAGAATTTCTTGGGCGTTGCTGTGTCTGCTATTCTACTGTTTGTCATTTACCTTTTGCAGGGCAATGAAAAGGTGTGGCGCTAGTTTAATTGTACCAAGCAGGTTAAGTCTAAGAGAAAAAGTCTGGTAGAGCATGTTTGGACGAAAATTGACGATAAAATCAGCAATTAACTTTTATCTGAAAAAATGTCACCCATAACGTCAAAATTTTCTTGTAGAGCTCGACTTAAATTTGAATGAAATAGAGATTTTTAGGTATTTTCAAGCAAAAAATATCTTATTTAAGATAATGGAATTGTTGAAAAATCGGATACTTTCAGTTTTTTGTACGTAACTTAATGTGTATAGAAGCTAGCTGTATGATTTTACAAAATTTGAAAACTAGATGCATTTTTTTTAGTTTAAAAATAAATCATAGTATTTGATGCATCTTTAAACAAATTTGAGGTTTTAAGTTTGGTCATTTTTGGGAGTTTTCAAAACGTTGCTTGAACGTTTATTTCAAACTGTTTCGTAGGGCTGCATGTTAAAAACTTTTTTAAACGTAACCCAAAAGTACGTGTCTTTTTTTTTATTTGAGAATGGAAAAAACAAGATCCGAAGTCGATTCGTCGACCTTCCCGTACGGTTGCTACATGTCGTAATATATATTCCACCGATGTCTTTTAAATGAATGATGGAAACTAAAAATATAAGAGGTATGTTTTTTCAATTAACTTATTGTTACGTGGGATAACGCTCGGTTTGGTGATCGGGAAATAAGTGCGCAGCGAGTATGGTTAATGGTTAATGGTTAATTATTTAAATAGAAATCAAGGGAAGAGCTAAGTGTAAGTCGGAAACCGGAGCGGGTACGTCTGCCTCTCTCGAGCGTCGGTTTTTCACCGAGAAAAAATTGGGTGAGTTACTGTTTCATAACATATGACTGCTGTACTAAACACACAGAGAACAGCGCTCTGTCGGCTTGGGCGAGATCCTCTCCCGTTTGGGGAAGCTGCGCTCCCAACTTGGAACAACAGTGTTCCCAACTTAAGACAGCAACAAGGCCTTACAAGTAGTGTAGCAGCTCTCCCACTTTCAGGGGCAGCATGCTCTTCAAAAGTAGGAACGCACCGGCACCAATGTGAGAGGCAGCTGACGTATCACCACGCAATAACGTGCCTAGCACCTCTCCCAATTTTTTCTCTGTCTAGTCTTCCTGGCTTCTTCTGACTCACTCTCTTCTTGCCTCCCATTCTGTCCGAGAGGGCCCTGGGCTCTGGGCCCCTGGCTGAGAAAGAGCGGACGGACGTACAGCCTATTATTATTATACGAATAATAATAAGATAATTTTTGCAGCGCAGTAAAGAATTTCATGACAAGAGTATTCGTGTTTTTGAAATTGTATTAAATAATTCACACATTTGAATAAATAAAAAAATATTTCTTGAAACAAGACTATATTTTAGTACATTAATTTTTTATTTATTATAAGACTATATTAAATACCTAAAAAAAATATTTATATATCATAAGAATATATTCTTCAAGTTAAAATATAAATCTTGTTATCAAACTTTATTTATTTGATACTATTCCAGTAAATATTTTCTATTATAAAAAAAAATTTTTCAGTGTATTAAAAGTTATGCTAGGATATAATATTACCAATCAAATGATTACCGCCTTAATGACTTAAAATGAACATCGTTAAAATTTTTTTAACAGTGCACATACATAATATTTCTGAAAAACATGATAAAATTTTTACACTTATTTACTCGACTGTAAATAAATACTACTATTAAGGTTCTACATTACGAACAAAACTGTAATAACTCGAAAAGTCGTAAAAAGTGAGGCACCTGACGCACGAAATAGTAAAATCTGTCATTTCAATGTCAGTATGGATAAAACTAGCTCTAGTATCTATTGTTAACTTTTTGCATTATTTAGCGATTGATATATACTGATAGTACGTTCAGTTATTGATAAGAGGTCGATTCTCCAGCATCAACAAATTTTCAAACGCTAGAAGTTAAGTTAATATCCTATAAGATATTTTTATATTTAGGAAAGAACGATCACTGGATTCTAATTTTAAACTTGCACTAACAGTGTAACAGTAGAATAAATGATGCAATTTTTGAGTTATCTAAGCTAATAGAGCTTGTCAAAAGTTATCGTTTTAATAGGCTATTTAATGAGTAACAAATATAATTTATCTTTGATCAAATCACAAATAAAAAAAGATATCGTCTTCTACGCATGGGCAGATGACGATGACGAGTTCTTATCGTTATTTCTATTAATATTTTACAAATTTTTAGGCCAATTTAACTCTTAAAATTTAATATGTGATTGAGATATTTATTTATCATGATAATAAGCAAAAAATATTTTTCATAATCCTTAGAACCTTAGAGTGCCCCTCGTTTGGTACGGCACCAAACGCCCAAGCCTCCTTAAACGGTTTCCAGAACCATCACCTCACATTGTTATACCTCGTATCGAGCGAAAATCTAAATTTTCGGTGTTTTGGGCTTAACTTTGGATTGTGACCATTTGCTGGGCCCAAACTTTGATGAATTACTATTTAGGATCACAGCTATCAACAAATCAAACAAGCAGACGGTTTTAAGAACCATCACTTACTGACAGTATTTTAAACCCACCCCCGGGGAGGCGGAGAGATACCACGTAGAAATTCGAAAACCCTTGTAGGGCGACTTGGGGCCTACTATCATATTTTAGGGTCATCAGAAGTTTACCATAGACATTATTAAATCCTTATGTCGGCTCTCTAATTGTAATGTATGCATTGATTTTATCCATATTTATATTACACCGACAAGCTGGCGTAGCGGTAGAGTTGCAGTTTCGTCAATCTCCGGAATCAAGTAGTATACAGGCATGGGTGGGACTTAGTTCGAGTCTTGCCGTTTGCCTAGAGGTTCGCTTCCACTGTGATTTTCGAGGGGTTCGATCAACTCTTTCTCTTATGTAACGGACAACGTGAGCGGGGGAGGTGTGCAGGAGTTAAGTCCTGGTGTTTATACGTTGACATCCGGTCAGGACTCAGGCCATCTCTGCGACTTCCGAATTCTGTTTAATTTATATTTTTATTGTAGTATATATCATTTGCTGTATTTACTGTCTTTATATTTCTTTTCCCATTGTGTTACTTACTTTCTGCTCGCAGATAAGCCCACAGTTTCATTCGACAAAAAATGTTCAAAGTCTTACTACAGCTTCAAAGAAAATATCACGTTTACTTGCATTGTTCAAAACAATCTTAAATCTAACATATCATGGACTTATGAAAGTATTGATGAGACGGAAAGGTTACAGGTTTGTTTGTATTTGTAATAATTAATGAATACATCTACATTAAAAAATTTATGTAGTAATTCGAAAGTAATCATGACACTCATACATTTCATTTTGGGAAAGATGTTTAAGGTTCCAAAAACAGATAAACTAAGTGAAAATAGTATCACCAACTCAACAGTAATAATAAGCCCGCAAGTAGAGTCTATTATAAATTACACGGCTTGCAATATTTATAGATGTGACTACGCAGTGAAACATATTTATATTACAGGTGCAAATATCTTCACAATTGTTTTGTTTATATTTTTAATAAAAAGCCAATATGTTGGCTTAATTTATTATTAGAAAGTATTATTTTCGTTTTTTAGATGGAATACCTGACAAGTCTTATGGAATCATACAACTGAAAGAAAAAATTCTTCAAGGTCAGAACGTTACTTTAACATGTACTGCTGTGATTCGCATATATCATAAAGTGGTATGGTATGACGATAACAACAAAATAGTCATAGACTCTGGTCAGTTCTGGATTCGTTTTCTGATTGCAACTACTAATGTTTTTCGATACTGATCGCCTAAACCTAAATCACCTGGTTCTTATGAAATTTCAGAAAGAATACACGTTATGTCAGAAACAACCAACTTTACACACCATGCCAGTCTATCGATTAAAAATACAAAGCAATCGGATCGAAGACACTTCTATTGCATAGCAATGAAAAAAAATGGCTCGAGATACACATATCCGTACTTCCTTGAAATCAACGGTAAAAAAGAGAAAAACAATTTTTTTTAATTTATTTACATGCAGATTGTATTGTACTCGTATGCAATTCAGCAACTTTTATCCTCGTTCACAATCTCTTTCAATTTATGTAATAGTTCCACCATACTTTATCCATTCAAATATGAATGGTACGGAAAAGACACTGCTAGCAAGAGATCTAGACAATCCTTTTTTTCTATTATGTTATGTTGGAGGAATACCAAAACCTAATATTATGTGGTCAAAGGACGACGCACCTTTAGAGTATTCAAAACACTTTGGCTTGGAGGATGGCAATCAAAAATTAATCATAAGATATATAATAGAAAAATACAGTGGCAATTATTCATGTTTTGTTATAAACGATTTTGGGACAGCACAAAAGTTTCAAACACTTCTTGTAAAAGGTAACGATGGTTCAATTTGAACTTTTGCATTTTTTCAAATAATGTGAAAACTAACGCTTAACATAAAAACTAAATTCATATTGACTAAAGAGGATCCAACACGTTATATATTGATTGGAATGATAGTGTGGTTAATTATCAATCTAATGATCCTGTTGATTTACTTCTATTTAAAAGGGCAACATAGGAAGGTAAGAAAATATCACAATTATTACTTAATAACTAAAGATTTCCATAAGATTCAATTATGAAATCATTTCATTTGTTGCGCCAATAATAGTTTTAAGTTTAAAGAAAAGAAGCTGATGAAAGCGGGTCTTGCAAACTTCGAAGAAGGAGCACTTGATCTTATTAATCCAGAACTGATGGTAAACGATCAGGCAGATCTTCTTCCGTATGAAAGAAGGTGGGAGTTCCCCAGGAAAAATTTAAAATTAGGTTGATACTTTGAAATTGTCAAGATGTAAAATGAGATGATGAATTTTTCTTTGAATCACTATTTTGTTTTAAATAAAGACAAACAATTAGGGAGTGGTGCTCTTGGAGTTGTGTTCAAGGCAGAAGCTTACGGGATATGTGGTAAAGAATCTATTACGAGTGTAGCCGTAAAAACAGTTGACAAAAATGCAGAATCAATATGTGTTCGAGCCTTAGTAAGGGAACTAAAAGTCATGGTTCACCTAGGATAACACTTAAATGTATTAAATCTTCTTGGCGCATGTACCAAAAATATTGCTAAAGGTAGATCTTGCTAGAGATTGATAATTATAATTAAAAATAAATTAAAACGTTTCCGATGAGATCAACTAAAATATATGTTTCAGGTGAACTATTGATAATTCTTGGGTATCGTAGATTTGGAAATCTGGAAAGCTATCTTTTGTGCCATAGAGAGAATTTTATCAATCAAATTGATTCGAAGACTGGTAAAATCAATCAAACTATTGGAAAATATCATCATAGGTACTAATCCATTATCTATTTTACTTTATTGCACATGACATATTGATTAGTCAAGGTATTATATTGAAAATAATTAAGGACAATAGCTTATGGATTTATATTTAAATATAAGAACAGTATAAACAGATTTCAAGCGTAATTAAATGAATGTGGAAAATAATGCACGAGCAATCGTATGAATGATTAATATTTGAAAAAGTTAATAGGTTCAAAAGAAGAAGAAATAAATTATGGAATTCTGCTTTTGTTTAGTCTTTCCTAAATAATTCATTGATATTGTATACAAAGTATTCAAGGTTACGATACTCGCTTTTGTGATGATTGAAAAGGCTAGTAGCAATATTGCTTCAAAAGTTATCGATACAATCCCGTTGAGTTAAGAAATTTTAGTTTTGGTAAAACTATAGCCCAATAATTTCATGAATTGTATGACGAAAGAGAAAGTATGTTTATTAACACGACTGCCCAAATTAAAGCTTCACAAGAGCAAGACAAGACGATATTTTAACAAATATTGTCTTGCTCTTGGAAAATCTTGAATAACATGGATCTTGTCTTGGTCTTGGCATGTGCAATCTTGTCTTGTCTTGGCCTTGTCTTGAACTCTTGGTTAAAATTTTTTATTACAAAGAAAACGTTAAAAAAATTTAACTAATACATATTAAAACTTGCTGCTAGTTTTTTGGCACAAAGCTTTTCCATTGACATGTACAATTTCTTCATTTTATTCTTTACATCAATTATACTTATAACTAACATCTTAGGTTGTCTTTTGTAGTATTTAATTTTTATTTTTCAATATGACTGAAAAAAAATTATAATCTTAAGCTGGAAAACATCCGTTTTTAACTCATGAATTTTTAAATATTGAGAAACTATTGAAAAAATCATTAAATAATATTTTTTTTTTTTTTTTAGAACAATATTCAGAAAAAACTCTTAGTCACATTCGTACACAAGTAAATACTCGAACGCACGCTTATAATTTTATTTTAAACAAAATATTATTTTATTCATGAAATTCTATGACCCAGATCAACGATAATAATCATGAAAAAACATGTTTTATTTATTTATGTTTTTTTTTTTTTTTTTTTAGATTTTTATTACTGCTAAGAAAGAAATTTGTATCTTGCTGTTTGTTTATTTGTATTAAAAATTTTCTTTATTTTTCACATTTATTTTTAGTACAAAGCTGATTTAAAAAAAATTTTTTTTCGGTTTAAACATTTGAATGGCCGGATCGAAGAACGGGTTTCGCGCTCGACCAGTATTGTGCTATATATACTCTTCCACTATGACGGTCCGAGCATTATTGTGATTAAAAAAGAGCAACTTAACATTAACTGCCAGAAATCTTCCAGCGAGAAAGTTGTTCCGCTTTATCCCAGGAATGTCTGTGCCAAGTTTTAGATATCAGTTTCGTATATAACGAAAATTATAAGGATTTCCACAAACAGTATATGCTATGTTATGATTGAGAATGCATAGTCTGCTTCGCTCTCATATTCCGTCGTAATTTTTCATAAAATATCTTATAACTTCCGTTAAATACAAAATTGAGATCTAAAACTTGGCACAGACATTCCTGAGATGAAGCGGAACAACTTTCTTGCTGGAAGTTTTCTGGAAGAGTATATATAGCACAATACTGGCCGAGCGCGGAACTCGTTCTTCGATCCGGCCCTTCATTTTACGTAAACTTCAGAAGTTTTGAATATGTTATCTCGATATTTGATTTTTCGTCCATTACAAAGTTTTCTCTATGTGAAAGCAAAATTGACTAGATAAAAGAATATTCAAAATGTAATTCAAATTAAATTTTCAAGACAATATTAAAAGTATTTTCTCAAAAATATTATGGAAAAAATGTTTTTCTGTCAGAGAATATCTTTATGTAAATAATAATTATTCTAAAATTTATAATTATTTTGGTATCATTTGACAAGCATTTATTACTTCTCCTAACTTCATGATTTTTTAATTTTTTTACAATTCAAATTAAACAATGAATAATTTTTTTTTTTTTTTAATAATTGATACAAGCTAATAATAAGGCATTTGGTACAATCCTACCTATGAATTTTGGTTGTCATCGATTTATTCGTACTGTGATTGGTTGATTGAGTAGACTGAGTAATGCATGTGATTGGCTACGGTGAGTTAAGAGCGGCAAATTCAAACATCAAGTTTGAAAAAATCAAAATTTAATTGAATTTTAAGTTTTAAAAATTAATTTTATGTTTCAAAAAATTTTTTCATACATTTACAATTAATACATGTTTTCCTAATAATTAAAATTTATGGTCATCGATTTATTCGTTCTGTGATTCGTCGAGATCGGTCAAGGGCGCGTAAATTTGAAAATGAGATTTAAAAACAGTGGTTTACATTTTTGCGTGGATAAAAAATCGTATTGATGTATTCAATGTTTGTCTTACAAAATCAAGAAATTAAATATTTTCTATTAACTGTGAGGGGTTGGCGCGCGAAGCGCGCAGGGGCAGAGCCCCTAGTTTACTCATAAATTACAGTGTTCACAAGAATCTTGTCAAGACCAATATTCTTGAGGACTTAGTTTTGGTATTGTCTTAAAATTTCGAACCATGTCTTGTCTCGACTATTGTCTCGAAAATCAAGACAAGACAAGACAATACCAAGAGTACTCTTGTAATCTCGACTCTTGTAATCTCGTGAAGCTCTAGCCCAAATAAATACAGATTATTTTTGTACTTTAAAATTTAAAATTTGAAACTTCCGGGGGTTCCTTAGTGTGGGCAGGGAGACGGGGCGGGCGGAAGGGAGGGTACAAGAGAGAGGTCCGACTGTGGCTCTGAAGTATTTAAATACCCGAACCAACTTGTGTATCCACTGCTTTGGATTATTCATTCAGCCAATATTCCTACTTAAGTCTTGATTGAGCTTTATTTTTGATGATTACCTGCGATAGTTATCAAAAAAATAACTGCTGAGTTCTACTACAATTCTTCTCGGAAAAGACTAAATTTTAAAAGGATCAAAAAAGTTTTTTTAATAAGAGAAATAAATAGAAAGGAATCAAATAAAACTAGACATTATTTTAATATTGTGCAAATTCTTATTCATCGGAGATTCTAATGTATCGGCTAACAGGATAAGAACCGAGGTATCAGAGGTTTTCCACGATTTTGGATCAGCCTCAAGAAGAATCGAGGCTGAGGCCTCTAGCGGTTCCATAGAATTTAATGATAGTCACATTAGTGATGACATCCAGCCAAGTTGGGGCTCTAATTACAAGGGAGTTTACGCAGACAGATGTTTGGAGCCTCTTTGTTCTCAGGATCTTCTAATATGGGCCTATAAGGAGGCAAATGGTATGGAGTATCTCTCCCAAAGAAAGGTATGTGCATATAAATATGCATATGAAATTTCTTGATTATTTGTTCCGAAATTCACACCGACTTACTTTAATTTTCTGCTCGAATTTGTGATTATATAAATATATAGGTGCTGCATTGTGACTTGGCTGCGAGAAACATTTTACTCGCAGATAACAACATCATTAAAATCTGCGACTTTGGTTTAGCCAAGGCACTGTACGAAGACGTCAACTATAAAAAGGGAGGGGAAGCAAAGCTGCCTTTTAGGTGGATGGCCATTGAATCGCTCCGAGACGGGATCTTTTCAACTATGTCAGACGTATGGTCATTTGGCATAGTACTTTGGGAATTTTTCACTCTCGCAGATACACCGTACCCAAACATTGGATTAGGGGAAGTAAAACAAAGTATCATTAGGGGATACAGAATGAGACAGCCCATATATGCACCAAGAGACATGTAAAGTTCAGCAATAATTATTTCGTAATAAACTTTATTCCTCGAAGTTTTTCCACAATCGTGTATCGCCGTTTTAGTTACGACATTATGCTTCGCTGCTGGGAATCCGAGCCAAAATCAAGGCCAACATTTTCTGAACTGGTTGAGTGTATTGGTGAACTTTTAGATGACGACATAAAACTGCCTTACCTGGAAGTATATTGTGCGGGCGGGTATAACTTAGAGCGACACTATGACTATTTGACCATGGCGTCATCGCCAGATTACGCAACAGTTCTTCCCACCCAGCACAATTAGGTGAGTAGCTCACCATAAACGACAAGTCCAGAATACGATTGTTCATGAAAAAAGGCATTGAAAGTGCACTATTTAACACAAGATGTTATGGTAGTCGTAGATAAATGTTTATAATGTAATTTAAATATTTTCAAAGTTTAAATACAGATTGCAAGAAAAATCCATTGTCTTGGAGAAAATTAGTACTAATTAATTAGTAGTATTCCTGTCCAGAAATTCCCATGAGCAATCAATATAAATGTATAGAAAATCGTGCAGCGCTTCTGCGCTTCTTTACTGAATTGGGACCGTGCATCAATCTACTCAATCCGTTGGATAGATTATTAAAATATTTGACAAGTTTTTTTTTTTTTTTTTTTTTTTTTATAATTAATGACTTACGGAGATAGAGCACGTTAAAGTTCTGGAGTGGGGTAAATAAGTCATGAGGATATAGAAATCGTATGTCGATATGACTTCATCAGCTCTCACTGATGGACTTTGATGCACAATGTCTCTGTTATTTTGTTGTTTATATGAAAAAAGAAAAAATACGTGTTCCATGCGTCTTACGAATACCACGTGGTTCTCGACTATTGTATAATAATATTAAAGTTTATATCCAAAGGTTCTAAAACGCTAATCTGCTCAGGATTGCATAGTAGGTATTTGATTTTATGTTCATTATTTACTTCTACAAAATGAGATTTGAAAAATTTACTAGTGACAAAAAATTAAGTGTTATCGCGATTATTGGCCTCGTGCAGCTGAACGGAAGGGATACGCGAAACTACTGCAGCGTGAGTAGTGGGTACCAGTGGAAGCATAACCAACACGGCCGAGTATAGCTATGTATATTACCGACAGTATCC
>JAPYYV010013696.1:0-18248 GCA_030522625.1 Copidosoma aretas
TACGAATAGAATAAGCCCAAAATCATTTATTTTGATTGAAAATTCAGTTGACGCAAGAGTTTTGAGCAATTTTTTCGCTTTTGGCCCCACTGTGCGGCGGTCTGGGCGGGTGCGCTGGCGAGAAGGGGTACCCGAGAGCGCCTCACTTCGGTACAGCGCATCGGGTCTCTACAGATCGCGTGTGCTTACCGCACGGTCTTCTCCGCAGCTGTTATGGTGATTGCACGAACGATCCCCGTCGAGTTGTTGGCCCGGGAACGCAGGGATAAATTTATGTCTCCTGGTGCTCGAAACGATGACGACAGGCGGGAGGAAACGTTGACGACGTGGCAGCAGAAGTAGAGTGAGGCTGTTGTGGGCAGATGGACGCATCGGCTGATTCCTGACCTGAGGTCGTGGATGGAGCGACACCATGGCGAGGTTAATTACTTCCTTACCTAGTTTCTCTCCGGACACGGTCAGTTCAATGCCTATCTTCATCGGATGGCGGTGAAAGTATCTCCCAGATGCGACTACTACCCTTTGATGGATGATACCGTCAAGCATACGTTCTTCGTGTGCGCAAAGTGGCACCAAGAGCGCAAGCTGCTGGCGGACCGTCTGGGCATGGTACCCACGCCTGAAAATATCGTCCCCACGATGCTTAGCTCTGAGGACGCATGGAGGGCTGTGGATGACTGTGTCCAGTCGGTTATCCGCTTGAAGAAGGAAGAAGAGAGGGCCGCTGAATGCCAGGTGGGGGGCTCCACCTAGGTGGTGCCCTGGGTTGCACGACCAGTGAGGAGGCAGGAGGATTTGTGTGGATCTACGCTTCGCTCAGCCTTCTGGCTTATCAGCAAGGAGAAGGACCAAACGAAACACAAGCGTTCGCAAAACTAACCTGCGGGGAAGCTGAACATGGATGCTGCCCTTCAGGGACCTCACGTCCTTTTTAGGGCGGGGGGAGAGCGGCATCTTTAGCACCTGGTGGCAAGCTTGCTTGCTAATGCTGGGAGGTACGGTGTCCTTTATTGTGGCTCCACCCCGAAGTAATGCTAACGCAGTTTCGAGGTAGAATCAAGCCATGCGGCAAGGGAGGGTTTTAGTGGGTAGTGGTTAGCCTGTTTGCCCAAGAGGAATTTTCTTTTTTCTTTCTTTTCTGGGGAAAACAGGTCCACTTCGTCCCACACTACCGTAGTCCCTGCGGTGTGCGTAAATGCATTTCCCCTCCCAACAAAAAAAAAAAAAAAAAAAAAAAACTACTACTATCACTATCACTGGGACTTACGTACACTTTTGCATTTTTGTTTTCGTATCGATTTATCGGTTGAAAAGGGTACAAACCTGATAGCAGGATACAATTAGGTGCAGTACTTTGATTTATTAATTTTCTTTTATTATGGTTCATTGAGGTTGTTCTATCTTCATCCAAGTTCTACGAGGGTTTTTCCGTTATTTGTAGTAAGTCAGGTGCTGTCGATCGTCTGTCTTTCGTAGTCATCTGTGTTGGTGTCCTCGAACTAAACGGGGCCCCTTTCTGTATTCATTGAGAGATTGATAGTCTACCGTCCGTTATATATTTTTGTAAAATTGTATTCTCGTCAAATAAGGGTTCAAAGTTTTCTGCTTGTTTTGATATCTCGGTAATTCTAATATCTAGTACAGAGTCGTCAAAATTTTTAGGATCGTGAGTACCAATTTCGTTCAATATGTCGTGAATTTTGGGATCCGGTTGATCTTCACCGCAAATCTAGTAATATTGGGACTCTTTGGATTCGTTGGTTCGGATTCTTCATGAACTCCGGTTTTGTTTAAAAGTTTTCGAAGGCTTTCAACGAATTTTTCTGATAGTTCTGAGAAGTTATCTTACCACTTCGGTCAGTAATTCTATTTTTATCCTAAGAAATATTTTCGTAAGAATCCTCACTTGATGATACAGAGTTTATATTATTTTTTTATTCGTAACGTCCGTGTCTGAGTCTGTGTCAGTCGTTAAATTTGTCTCAGTTAATTCTTGTCTCAACCCACTTCTGCCTGGGTCATATACAGGTGGCTGTCTGTTGTCTTCCGAGGTTAATTCGCTATCACTTCAGTCATATTCTGAGAACATACTCGTTCTTGAGGTTGCGCCAACATTTATTATATCTCTTACTGGCAAATTGGATATTTGCTGATTTACCTGCGTCTTATTTCTATTATCTACCTTCCTAATGTTCTTATCACTGTTATATGATGTTGATGAGGCTGATTTTTGATTGATAATTGTTTCAGTGTCTAAAAAAGTTGACTTTCAAAGAACTTGAGTCTCGTAGTGGTTTAATTGGGGCATCTTTTTTATACCTGATAAGATAGATAGTGTTGATTTTGAGTGAGACACTGTCCTTGTTCGAGCTCCTTAAGCAATAATACTATGGTCTAATTTTGGTCACTCTTTTTTTGTTATCGAACCAAGTGGTCGTCCTAAACATCTGGCCAATTAAGGTACGTTTGTCCCCAATTTAGTCATCGTCCTAGTTTTTGCTGTTTCTATTACCTCCTTCCGAATTGCTGGCGATGTTTTTCGTTTGGAGGTTGTTGATTTAGATGTAACTGTTTCTTGTCTCTGATTTTGTGATTCAATTTTCTTTTTATCCTCTATTCTTTTTCGACCAATTATCATTATACTTAACACGAATTTTGTCTTTGTCAATTGAGGATTCATTCTCAAGGGTGATTTTGATAATAAGTGATTTTCTTTCCTTTTCTTTTTTAATATTGTATCGTCATATTAAATAGAATTATAAGTAAATTATTAAAAACATGTCATAAATCTTCAGGATCAGATTAATGGACATCAGAAAATCTAATTATTTAATTTTGCGTGTATGAAAAAGATGGTAGTTTCTGAGATGTCTCGTCTTGAAAACTTATTTTTAATCAATTTATTCTACTTATAGCATGAATTTTGTCTTCTTAAATACATTTCTTGTCAACCTTATACTGATGAACTATATATTAATTTTGTTTTTGTTTACCTAAAATTTGGAACAAAATATCAAACATTTTCTAGACTAATCAGGATTTCGTTTGAAGCTCTTTCACTTACAAATTATTCGTAGTTTTGTAATTTGTAAAATTATACTGTACTTATATCAGTCTGTTCTGTTAGAAAAATAGGTAAACATATATTAGATCTGCTTTTTACGATATTTAAAATTATAGTAAATTTTTAAAATACCGTTATTAGAACTATTATTTTTCTTCTGATAAAAAATGTTAGATTTTTGAAAATAGGGCTTATGTATATCCAACTTTTTTTTTAGCATCGGTTGTTGTATATTTGAAGGGTAAATTTAATTTTGTTGGTTCTCTTTTGTTGGTACGGTGAATAAACTAAAATCTGCTCCTTAATTGTTAGTTTTATATTCTTGTACTTCAAAATTTTGAATCGCCTCTAAAATTTTTAGAGATGCTGTATTTTGTTTTGCTGAACACTGTAAATTAATAAATTCGTTGTCTATTTTTAATTTCTGGCATTTTTCTTCACAAGAATTCATGCTATCTCGAGTTTGCCGACAGACCTCAGTTTTATTTGTCCATCCATGTTCCATTACTTCATCATGATTAGTATTATTAATTTTACAAAGTCGATTATTTATTTGCTCACAGAAATTTTTACTATCCGATGTTGAAATGATATTTGATTTGTCCACTATGCTCATTGTATTTGGCTCCTTGATTCTCTTTGATGACTTGTATCGTATGATTGATTCTCATTTTCATATTTACTGTTAAAATAATAATTATCTTCTATGTCACCAACTGTACCAAATACGTTGGATTTATTCTTGGACATCTTTTGAATCTGTGTGACGATGAGTGTTGTGGTAAGTGTGGAAGAATATTTCATACTTAGTTTAGAAAATTTATTGGCCTCAATATGTCATATCGATAATGAATAAAGAAAAAAATTTGGATGTCAAATGTTGATAATAATTTTTTTATAAAATATTTTCTGCACATTTCAAACGTTATATATCATGTAATTTAAGGTAAAAAACATTTTTCATGGCATCTCTCTCTCTCTGTGTATTATATTGTTAATATGTTTATTGTATGCATGTATGGAATTTGGTGTTTCTCATACAATTACCTATTAATATAATGCAATACTATAAGGTAGTGGGTGTAAGGTGTGCCATGTAATGAAATAAGTCATTAATCATTGTAAGTAACTACAATACGGCTGCAGTCGGAACGATAAAAGTACGCTTAATATTGTCTAAGTGTTAAAGAGAGAGCACAGTCAAGCGTATGTATATAGGCGCAAATAATACTCTCTGCTTTAAGCAAGATACGACGGAGGAATTTCTAACGTGGTGTGCGTGGCTATTTATTTCAATTGCTATGCAAGTGTCGTCTAAGGTGCGGCGTATGATTGAAGACTCTTTCTGCACCGAGAGAGATAGTATCTGGCGTACGGATTTGGGGATTTCCCTACTGACGTGCGCGCGCGCACGGACAATCACTATGCTCACACTCAGGCCACTGGCTACGCTACGTATATCTATAACTAACAGTGTATGTGTATAATTGTATGTCTGCGCGGCAATGCAAGCGTTTACGCTGGACTGTATTGTATGTTTTTTTTTCTTTTCCCTGCGTAGATACAGTGCTTATATAATGATTTTGTTTGGACCACACCTTATTCATATACTTGCGGCTGGCTGTCAGTGTGTGTAATAATAATAGCAACTGTGCCTCCTACGTAGTACTTCAACAATGCATATGTATTAAATCTTATTCTTGTGAGCATGTAATTGTAACTGACGATTCTGTCAGTGTATGCACTTTTATCTGTGTGTTGGACTGCCTAGTATGCACGCACTTGTATATATATGTTTACGTGTACATAAATATACTCACATATATATATATATGTATATATACATGTATATATTCTTAACAATATTCTTATATGTATGAATCGAAGAATGTATATTGTATGAATATGTGTATCTTGTAAGTATTCGTAATTACCCCTGGAGACCCGAACCACGCTCTGCTACCATTTTTGTTAGATGATTAGTTGTTTCATATCATTTGAATATATTTTACTTTCAACTGAAAGTTTTAATGTTGTGGACTGAATCTCTTGCTTCTTTACAGGCCGCAGGACTAGCAGTCGTCCAACTGCTCTTGTTTGCCTGTTATAATATTTTATGTAATAAAAGAGAAAGAGGGAAAAAGTGTAAAGAGGTACTGAATGGTATCAAATTGCATTACCTTTCTTTTAAATGAATTATCATTGCTTGTTATAATTTTCTTATTAACTTGTATGAACATATGTAGGTGGATTACTGTGGATGTATTTATATATATTCTTGAGGGTTTACTCGTGGGGTAGTATTATTGACCATGATAGTTTCATATATCTCTTTCTAATACAGATTTTATATTCTCTTTATTAGGTTGACACTTGAATTATATTCACATTTATATTGTTCAATGCTTTATCAACAACAAACTCAAAAGAGAAAAGAACTTAAAAGAATAATCACACTCGATAAGCGGTGGCTAACTACTAAACCAAAACGTCGCGTCGCACAGAGGCAATATATAAGATGAGGCCCCGCAGGAAGTTTTGGTTTCGCAACTAGGGTAAGCGAGGAGTTGCATTTTCTCGAAGAGCAATATGTACTGACCAGATGTTTTGGACTTTGTACTCGCTTCAGTTGTATTTCGACACTTCATTTAAATCTTAAAGAGTTACGAAGTACGAAGTCAGCATTGTTTAGGGACAACTTTCATTTCTTTATAAAACTATAAATATAATATTTTTATTTCAATCTTTTCTTTGAGCATTCGTTTGACGGTCTCTTCCTACTAGCATCGTCTAGCACAAATATTTTTGCCAACTTCAATTTATTTCCAACAAACTTATAATGGTCATGCAAAAGTCCAGCGGCACTAAGGCATCGTTTTGTATTTACATTTACATAAGATGGGCTATAAAAATATAGATGATCTTCTAAAGGAAACCATTCTATGATTTTGTTTCTTGAGCGTATACACTCGTTTGCTTCAATGCTGCAGATCTAAAACAGACGTAAAGGTGTTAGGATAATTTTTAATCCATACCAAAATAAGACTAGATATCAGTAATGTATACATCAAATTGTACCATAATCTATATTGTTATCAATTACAGTAAATATAACTTTCTTATCACAATACATAATAAATGTATAGTTTTAATATGTACATATAGCCACTTTATTAAATTTTATTTATTATTCCAAATAACATTATACTTATATGAGATAATTCACTTGAAATTGCCACTCTCGAATTCACCTAATATTATTATATCTCTTTATCTCCAGTAGTCAAGGGGCGTATTATTTCTATAATTTTTTTTAACGATTCTTCCAGCCAAACAACTGTTTAACAGATTGTGAAGATCGTTATGTACAATTCGAATTTCATCTGCAATGCCAATATTTGTATTAAAAAGACAGTACATACTGTAATGATTTTTCAAATACTTTGTAAATTGACGCCTCGAACAAAGATAAGCTTTGTCCGGATTTGCCTATGCTATTTCAAATGAGAATTCAATGACTAAGCTTTTGTTCGTCCAATCATCGAAACATTTTACTTTATCTTAATTGCATGTTACAGATGCTTTTCTAAAGATGGATTTGAATTTATTTTGTTATCGCAGTACCTTTACTTTTAGAAACTGCATTATTATCTTCTACATCAATATTATTGTTATGTTCTTCGGGGCTTATATTTTCAAGCATTTGTGTTTCATGAACCAAGCTCCCTTCAAAGAAGCTATAATCATCTATCAACATATGCAGATCTGACGGGACATCTTTTAAAATTTCACAAACTTCTGTCGAAGTGAATGATAGGACTGATTCTTCCCTGATGACTTTCTCTACATGTAAAAAAAGAAGCTAAGTATATTACAAAGTAAATACTCTAAACATAAGGCGCGA
Organism: Copidosoma aretas; assembly: GCA_030522625.1. NCBI lineage: Eukaryota > Metazoa > Arthropoda > Insecta > Hymenoptera > Encyrtidae > Copidosoma > Copidosoma aretas. Next base: position 6,969 of record JAPYYV010013696.1, read on the forward strand.
CTGATAAATGTATTCCAAGAGCAAAGAGTCTATTACTCACAAACTTAAGACACAAATATAATGTTAAATACTCAAAGCACTTTCATAGCAAAGTACACAATATTTTTAGACTACATAATATTTGTATGCGAGCCCTAGTTACACTTTTTGCTTTCGTGAAAATATAAGGAAAATGGAGCAGTTGCGCCTGATAACGATGAAACGGCGTATGTCAAAGGTCCATGGTCACAAATAACTAACTAGTAATCAAACAAGCAGAAGTCATGGGATATTTTTTTTTACAATTTGGAGAGGCATTTAAACGCACACGGTGCAATCATTTAAAAATCAATTATGTTCATGTGACAGTTCTCATAGAATTTTGCATTTTCAAATAATTCATGGGCACAGGATGTACCTATATCTAATATTTGTCCAACTTACGAATCATGGAAAGTAAAGTATAACTTTAAGTGTGTATTAACCAATTTTGATAGTTATACAATAACATTTGCAAAGAAGAATATTTTAAATCATTTCCGGAAGTTAGCATATTATTTAAAATATGTATTGACTTGAAAACCAGAGCACTTTGAACCAGTCAGTATGAATGAGGAAAAATGGATAATTTTATGAAAAATAATTTCCTTTAGACATGAAAATCACTTTATGCAAACATATAAACCTTACTAATATACATAGTCATTCAAAAAAGGTGCATTTAATATGTTATATTCCAATCAATAAGTTATCCATGCACCAAAAAGTTTGTTAAACAATCTCTCATAAAACTTTGTTATTATAATTATAGTAGACTGTACTAGGTTATCAAAAGAGGTATTAAAACACTGCCTAGCCCCAAAAATATTAAATCTTTAATTCGAAAAAAATTTATCAGACCTGGTGCCTACACTAATTCCTCAACATCAGCTACTTAGTATTCTCCTATGCAAGTGTTATTGTATAACTATACGAATTTGTTAAAACATACATAAAGTTATAATTCACTTTCTATGATATGTAAGTTGGACAAACATAAGATATAGGTACACCCTAAGCCCATAAATTACTGGAAATGCAAAATTCTATGAAAACTGTAACATAAACACAATTGATTTTAAAATAATTGAACCGTGTGCGTTTAAATGCCTCTCCTAATTGTAAAAAAAATAACCCATGACTTCTGCTTGTTTAATAAAGGGTGGAGGGGCCGTGCAGGGGCATGGTCGATCGGTGCGTCGGATGAGTACCATTGTTAAGACGGTACACCAGCGATCTTATAAGTGATAGAATTCAAGCGCGCGGAATTTGAATTGGCTACATGGACGAAACCGCAAAAACCCAGTAACCTAAATCCCAAGCTATTGAACCCAGTAACCCGGGGGACAGCGAGTTTAATAAGATAATGATTAAATAATTTATTGATTGAATAATAAAATAAACTAAATCCCAAGCTTTTTAACCCAGTAACCCAGGGGACAGCGAGTTAATAAAATGATGGTTGATTAAATTATTGATGAAATAACAACATAACCTAAATCCCAAGCTATTAAACCCAGTAACCCAGGGGACAGTGAGTTTAATAAGATAATGATTAAATAAATTATTGATTGAATAATAAAACAACCTGAATCCGAAGCTTTTTAGCCCAGTTACCCGGGGGACAGCGAGTTCGATAATAAAATGAATCAATCAATTATTGATTGAATAACAAAATATCCTAAATCCCAAGCTATTTAACCCAGTAACCCAGGGAGCAGTGAGTTTAATAAGATAATAATTAAATAAATTATTGATTGAATAATAAAATAACCTAAATCCCAAGCTATTTAACCCAGTAACCCAGGGGACAGCGAGTTTAATAAAATAATGATTAAATAAAATATTGATTGAATAAAAAAATAACCTAAATCCCTAGATTTTTAACCCAGTAAACCCGGGGGAAAGCGAGTTTAATAATACAATGATTAAATAAATTGTTGATTGAATAACAACATAACCTAAATCCCAAGCTTTTTAACCAAGTAACCCGGGGCACAGTAAGTAAATAATATAAGGAGTGAATAAATTATTGATCGAATAACAACATAACCTGAATCCCAGGGTTTTTAACCCAGTAACCTGGGGGACAGCGAGTTTAATAATTTAATGATTAAATAAATTATTGATTAAATAACAACATAACTTAAATCCCAAGATTTTTTACCCAGTAACCCAGTGGATAACGAGTCAATAGTATTTTACTTAAGTAATATATACATACATATCAACGTTGCCTAGCTCCCTACATTTTTTTATTTCATCATTGTATTCATAACACTCTCTTCCTTGATTTACTGGGTAAACAAGCTTGGGATTTGAGTTATGTTGTTATTTAATCAATAAGTTATTTAATCATTTAATTTTAAACTTGTTGTTTCCCCGGGTTACTGGGTTAAATAGCTTGGGATTTAGGTTATGTTGTTATTTAACTAATAATTTAGTCAACTATTATTTTATTAACTCGCTGGCCCCTGGCGTTACTGGGTTAAGCGCTTGGGATTAAAGTAATGTTGGTATTTATTCAATAATTTATTTATTCATTTAACTATTAAACTTGCTGTCCCCCGGGTTACTGGGTTAAATAGCTTGGGATTTAGGTTATTTTGTTATTCGATCAATAATTTATTTAATCATTATACTATTAAACTCGCTGTACCCCGGGGTAATGGGTTAAATAGCTTGGGATTTAGGGTACTGGGTTTTCGCGGTTTTGCCCATATAGCCAATTCAAATTCCGCGCGCTTGAATTCTATCACTTATGAGAATACACTAGCACAGGCACGCATCACCACATAGATACCACCGAGAAGCAGAAGCTCACTCCTCAAGATTCGACAAGGTGCACCACAGCATCTGTGCAAGAGAAGGGCCGACGCGTGGCCAGTAGAGCACAGCCTGAGGCCCCAGGTTTTACGATGCTTCGAACGTCGTCAGATTCTCTCCCGCGCTTGTCGTTGTAAGAACTGCCGTCGTCGTTGTCGTCTGCGCCGGAATACCTGCCATCGCCATTACTGTAAGCCTTTTTCGTACTAAACTTCCTGGTGCGAGCCAGCTATCATTAACCAGCGTCATCGCCAGGTTGGTCTGCAAGCTACGGTAGGTGCGTGTTGTGCCACAAAGTAAAGTGTATTGTGTGGAGGAGCCGTCTATGCTGAACCCTGTCCCTTTCGTATGTGCTCATCAAAGCTAGATAAGGGTTTACAATAGGAAATATTTTGCGTGTATATTTCGGTTATATTTGTAAGTCACGTACAATTCGCAGCCTCTGTGTGGTGTGCTGGCCTATTGGCGACTATTGTATGAAGTAATTTATATAATTAAAGCTCAGTGCACCATTATGTTCATTATTGTGTGTATTCATTACGCGTTGGTGGATGTTTACAAGTGAGTTGACCGTAGCCAGTGATTTCTTGGCCTCGTATGCTATTACAAGATTATTCATTCCTGCATTCTGCTGCAGCCAATCCACTCTCCTGTCACTAAAGCATCGGTTTCCTCTTTTACCCCCCCTTTTCCTCCGCCGTCGTAGTAATCCAAGGCGTGATAAACTGTAAAGAAAAAGCAAGATATAAATATACTATGTAAGCATTCACTTGTCTACTTTATCTTTTCTATTTAGGTAACACAAAAGTTTAATGGAAAAAAGCTGTATTGGAAAATGTAAATTTTTCTAGACATTGGAAGCAAAAGGGCATACCGTTAATATTTTGAATTTTAATATTCTACAAAGGAAGTCCCGCTCGTTGATCAACTTTTGACACGGTACGGGAAAATGTTGTGTCATAATTCGTCGTAGCAACAATACAAAGAGCTATAAGCAGTTGTACAATTACTTCTCTGAAAATATAGCGCTTCAACCATAATATGATTTAATTTCAGGTCTTAATTTTGATGAACAAAGTCACAGTCATTTTTTTTTTTAAAGGTATCTTCACTCTTATTAGTCGTACAGTATCTTCTTACGGTAACTTTTTTTTTTTAATTTACAGAAAAATTTAAGCACTGCAATGCAATCACATACATTGTCCTATTGGAATAAATCTAGGAGATAATAAATATGCAATTAAGCTCCTAATCTATTTCATTGCAAAATGTTAGTGTGATATAGTAAAATGATAAATCTTATAATTAACTAATGAAAAATACGATTATTATAGCATGTAAAATTAAATACTAAATTGTACGATCCCCCAATAAAATTTTGAAACAAATTAAAAGTTCGAAGTTTTTTTACTTGCAAATTCTATTGTTCGTGAACTATGCCGCGGATCAAGTTAAGTTTCGGACTGCTACTGAAACATAACGTAAACTGTATTTTAATGAATTTTAAGCATCGTAATTGTATTCTAAGAATAGTTATTTAAACAGAACAAAAAATAAGTTATCCGAGGATTTTTGTCATTTACGACCGGACTATTGGTCAGGGCAGAAATTTTTTTAATCGGAGGAAATTATTAGGCTAAAATTTTAAAATAAAAAATTTTTCTTCACAGCTATTTGTTTTTCTTATATATCATGAAATATGAAAAAAAAACGATTTTCGGCAGCAAGTTTAAGAATAACTTAAAATACAATCGTACATTTCTGTTTCAAAATAGTTATGCAACATAAAAAATATTTTAAAGCGATTACAAAAATAAAAAAATTGTTAGGATTTCTTTAAAGTGATTTTGCCTCTCTGCCCCCCTCCCCCTAGACTGAAAAAAAAGTATAGTAAAAATAGTGAAGAAATAATGTAGAACTCTTCCTTTGTAGCTCCCACCCTTTTATTATCCTCTATCGTCTTTATCACCATTTTCTCATTATTTTCTTGATTTGCCCACCTTAGCCTCCACTCAACTTCGTCCAACCTCAATCAGCCACCCCACATATTCGATTCGCTTCTCTGTAAAATTATCCTAGTGCAGTGGCCAACTAAACTAAAACATCGCTTGAAAGTCATCTATTACATAACCCCCAGCAGGATGTTTTGGTTTCACAACTATGGTAAGCAAGGAGTCACATTTCCTCAAAGAGAAATACGCACTGGTCAGATGTTTTGGACTTTATGCTCGCTTCAGTTGTATTTCAGCATCTAATTCAAACCACAATGAGTCACAAAGTGCCATGTCAGCAATGTTTAGGGATGACTTCGATTTCCTAGTAGAACTATGCACACAACATTTTTCTTTAAATCTTTTTCTTGAACATTATATCATTCATCAATGGGTGTTCTACAATTTTATCTTTTAATTAGGAAATTACAGTCGTCAGTTAACAGTCTCCACTTTTGAAAGCTATCGCCGTCTTCAGGAAATATTTATATTGATGTATTAATATGTATATATATATATATATATATATATATATATATATATACATATTAGAATAAATTATATATTCATTGATTCAATTTGTTTTGCAAAAGTGCATCAAATTTTTTTTTTCTTATGTTGTACGTGCTAGTGCAGGTGTAGGAGTAACAGGTGGCAGTAAATCCGTTACTTTATTATTCAAATAAGTCCTTATACATATGCTTCTTTTTCTTAGTTGTGTTTCAAATGGTAAGTTGTGATAACTTATCAAGTTTACTGTTATCACTTGCAATATGGCATGAACTTTGTTGCAAATCATACTTTACTAAACTTACTTGTTTTTTCTACACATAACACGAGTCTTTTATATATTTATTTGTTACGTGATCTAAATTTTATGTATTTCTTAATTTGCTCTATAAATTCTCGGATTCCTCTGAGTGTGGGTGATTGTTTCTGCCAGGCTTTTATTGTGTTTTTTCACATATGTAATCCCGTAGTTTATAGACCATCAAACGCTCTTTTCATAGAGTTATTATTACAGTAGATGGCACATACCATGTAGATGGGTTTGTGATTATCTCTTTTATCTTTAAGCGGCATGTAATTGATGTTGCTTAGTGGGCCAAAGATTATCAATAATTTTGTCCATTTCTTTTTTGCTGCACCTACTGGCACTTTTGCCATTAATTTCCTGGGTAATCTTATCAAGGTCGTCTCTATTTGGCGGAACCTTATTTGAGATTCAACAAGTTGATTTCTTTCATTTGTTGAGAAATACAAAAAGCAATGGTCTTTCTCATGTCTTCAGCCATTCCATCATCCGCATACGTTACATGGACAGATATGGTACCCGTCTAATCTTGTTGTTTATTTGATCAAAGAATTTCTTTTACTCCATAATTATTTTCAAAAAATTGAAGTACATTATAGGAATCGTACGATTTTTCAATTATCACATGAATTGTACGAATCGTGCCATTTACTCGTACGAATCGTAATATTGGTTGGTCATTTTCTGTATCCGTAGTTAAATGAGTATGTATGGTCGATATCTGGTGTGGAATTGGTTTGTCATGCAATGTACTTATAGTGGTTTTGGCCTCCAATGGTTCAGAGTAGACGGCCTCATAAATAGTATACGGCATCTTGCAGGCTTGTTTTGTACCTGTTCTGTGCCATATTGCTGTAATGATTTTTTCACTAGTTGACAAGTACAAGGACCCTGTATAATTAAATATAAACGACGGTCATCTGTAAGTGTAAATGAGGTGTGCGTTGATTTAGGTTATTGATTGTATATTGTATATGTATTATATATTGGTTATGAACCGTGTGTAAGTTTTGTAAGAATTATACATGCTATCAGTAAAAAAATATTTATATGATGTAAATGGATAACCAATATGCTCCAAATTTTGTGCATAAGAATACACAGTTTTAACCTAAATGTACCAGAATTTACTTCAGTATATGCTTGACGCCAACTTTACGATTAACTTTATTCAAAGTTATCACTCATTTTCATATACGCAAAAAAACACAAAAAATAATTTCATAATTGTTTACTTAAATTATGTTTTACTTTGTTAGAATTATAAATATAGACATAAATACTACAATATAATAAAATACTTTGTGTATAGTTGATACAAGAAATTCAAGTAGATGTATATTGGATTTTCATACATTTTTAAACATATATATCATTATCTTCCACATAAATGGAATTTGCTTGGTCAATTTTTAAAAATAAAATCTTAAAATTTAGGTGATGTCTTTCTATTGTTGGTGGTGCTAGTAATGTTCAGTAGATTTGTGATCAATAAGTCTTCTTTTGTTAATTTGATCTTGCAAACATTGGGTGGGTAATAGTGGTTCGTATTGCAGATTTTATCTGCCGCTGTCTTCTGCAAGTAATGTATATCGTTGATAAGTTTCAGATTCGACCAACTGCTGTACAGAAGGGATAAATCATTTTCAAATTATTCTTGTGAGGTGCCCCTTATTTCGTAGGTTCAGCGTATTTGGTACTATATTTGGGTTCATCATTTTGCAATGCTAGAATAGGACTTGCAGGGTTAATATATTTAATATATTTCTGAGGTTGTCGTTACCGTCTATCTTTAACCGCATAGCAATATTCCAGGGTTCAAAACTAAGAAAAATAATTTCAAAATCTTCTTTCTCTTTTCTTTTTATTCGCATATAATGGTAGAAGACAAATCAGTATTTTCCTTCTTTGGATACGTTTGCAACCCTAGTGCACATTTAGTAGGGGAATAGGATTTACCACTTATATAGGTCCAACCAGGGCGGTCCCAATGGTCCCTCGGGCGTTGCTTTATCAACAGCAACGGGCTTCGGGATCGCCCTGGAGACATACACAATTAAGTAGAAAATTACTATTTTGGATCTATATTTGGGACTTTTTTTTATCATCATTTAATAGTGATGGCCAAGAAAATTTCTTCGGCTGTATAATACTAGATTTTACTTTATATGAAAGTGGTTCTGGTTCATTCACTATTTTTGTTTTTTAAACAGCACATCAGATTGTCTGATAAATAAATTATTGGTATAAGACACAGTAATGGTTCATTGTATAGGATCATAAGAATTTAAATCTGCGTACATTTCATAGATGTTTTATTTACTTTCTAATCGTTTGACAATTTTGTGTAATGGGTGACTTATACCAATTGTTGTTTTTAATATAAATTCCGCGATAGTGTTGAAACTTGAAATTACACCTGTAATTGAATTACGATTATCAAAGTATTACTTATGAGTCCATCTCTAATTTGTGTCATGTATGTCGTAGAAATTTTGAAATGTATGATTTCCGAACAGGACGAAATTGAGGGGTTTTGGTTACTTTTTTTCTCCATTTCCGAATAAATTTCTTCTAAGCTTATGTCATCTGCAATCGTTTTCTTTTTAAAGTAAACTTAGGGTTCCATAAAAGTTAGAATCGTAGCTGATTTAACAAATTTTTCTGATATTCGTTGGTCAGTTCTGGTTTCGATAGATCTCTTTTCAAAATAATCCATCACTTTGTCGATAATCATTATTATTATAAATATAATTATCATGATTTCTAAGATGGTTTGAATCAGCATAAACACAAAGTTTATGTTTACTTTTAAAGTGTGATTGTATATCATTTTTATTTGAGTTACAATGTCAGGTATTCTCACTTCTTTGGTTATCCACAAATCTTCATAAAGGCTTGATATTTTAATTTTTTTCGTAGCATCATGAAAAATATCATGGTCTCTTAATGGTTTATGTTGTTTAGATGAATTAAGATCAACAGCCACCTGATAAGTATACTTCATTCTCGTTATTATTTTCTGCTTACTAGTCAAAGTTATTTAACTAGTTGTTGTAATGCATCCATCAGTCATTCTCCATAACGCTATTTTTTTGAATGCTTCTTGACGATTCATTTTATTGAGACATATAATATGTATCTGTTCTTCCATATACGTTAAAAATAACCATGTGTTATCTGTTGACAGGTTGATCCATCGGATCTCCTTTTTTAATTTACATAATACATGACAATAGCTTAGTACGTTTGCTAAAGCTCCAAACTTAGTCAGAATGTGAAATTTTTAGCCCTTAAAAGTAATAAATCCTCCTTCCATAAAACACAAAAAAAAATGTTTTGGGCCAACGTAGACCAATTTTTCAAAAGCGCTTTTGTTCTCCGAGAGTTGCTCTACAATATTCTGGAATACCGTTTTATTTGACCGAGTTAAAGTATGAAAAAATTTTATTACGATGAAAAGAGCTTCGGCGGTCTGGTCGGGGGCTTGGTTGACCACGATACAGATCTAAAAAAATCCTATTTTATTGAGCACAGAAATAGCAGTCTCTTCTAACGTTTTATATTTGATTTATTTGTCAGTAAAAAATTCTTAATTAAAGTTCTATGATTAATTTTTTATGGCCTCAGATCAGTAAAAGATATTTCTTAAAAAACTTTGATAAAAAATGTAGAGCTATTCTAAAAGTTTTAATCGAGGCTTAGGTTAGGTTTGAATCTTAATTCATTAAAGATTTAAAAAACAACGACAAAGTTTTAAAAGATAAATCAATAAAACACAGACCGTTAAAAGATACTGCAATTGGTGAGCATAATAGAATACGATTGTCAAAGAGACTTTTTACACTGTTCTGAATTCATAGAATAAGTGGAGTCCACTTTTAACATGTTAAAGTGAGAATCTATTGACATACGGAATAGGAGAACTTTATGAGTTGAAAAAAATGATTATGTATGCTCCTTATAAAAAAAAATATATATATTAGTATCTTTTTGGCCTTTCGTTCGATTTTCATTGTTTTAAGCTTGTTTACTTCCTGAGTGATATCAGATAGAGTCCGCACAGAGAATTGTTGCAAATATTCAACGCCTAAAAAGGTAGATGCAATAGTTTGTATCAAAATAAATGTATGCAGTTAACATTTGCAAATAATAGGTTCTAGGGCATAAAATCAAAAATTGTAAATAACAAGGTAAATAAAATAAATTAGAAACTTAAAGTCGTACGATATTGCAATGTATCGGTAACAATCATGTGTCTGGCAAATAGTAAAAGTTTTTTTGTTCATACTTGTACATGAAAGACAACAGAACCCCAATATATACAATTTTAAGGACTTAAATACGACAATTTTTAGTTTACTTAAAATAATTACATGCTTACAAAAACTTTTTGTTAACTAAAAATAATTACATGCTTACTAAAACAATTATTTGTATGTATATTTTTAGGTAATCCAGTATTTTTATGTGATTCTATGATTCAAAGTATTTATTGCGTTATTTTTTGTGGAAAAAATGTTACGTAAGAAATTTTTATCCATGTAAACGAAGTTTTACATAGTTTCTCTCATACTAAGCGCAATATGACTCCTAAAATAACTTAAGAAATAGTTTTAAATTATTCATTTGACAATGCTCTATATAATCGAAAGATATAAAGATGTTGTCAAAAAAAAAAAAATAATAAACCTACACAATATTCTAGAGTTTATTACTCGCTTGTCTGTAATTAATAATTATAAGAATAATAAACGTCATATTCTTTAACTTTATCATTTAAAACTTTAATTGTTGTTGTAAATGCCTTTATATTGTATCGAAGCATAGAGTCTTACATGTCAACATGATTTAGCAACTTACTCAAAGTCTTACTTTGTCGATCTATTGTTATTATCATTATATGCCGGCACATTGACTCAAAATTTTGCATTGCGATAAAAAACAGCCTGTCTAAAGATTCTGAAAATTTTCAGAGCAAAGACTACATTGGCAATCTTTACATGTTAATATCTACATACGTTTAAGAACCTCACCACATGGTACAACATTATCTAGATGCAATGCTGATTATGAGAAAAAATAACCAACTGGATTTGTTGATAACAGTAACATGACATCCTAAGTCTAAGAGATTTAGAGTAGTTTGTTCAACCTTCACTGAAAAGATGACGCCAGATAATATACCTGATATCAGAGTAACATTATTCTATACAAAAGTATAGTCGATTTCGGATGATAGAACTAGCAGAAATGTTTAAGATAAAATTTTAGCTTATGTTCACACTATTAAATTGTAAGAACGATGTCTACAACACGCATATATTCTAATGACACAGCATTCTTATAATGAAATGATTACATCTAAAGATATGTAGTAGAATATTTCTGGTGATATGATTTTAGTAAAATGAAAGACTATTAAAAAGAATGTATTTAAACATATTCTACACGGTTCTTACACTCAACTTAGTCCTTGACTGAATAATTCTAAGAAACAATTCGTCTAAAATTTTCCGAAATGTATAAATGAGGTGACAGAGATTAGAAGAAATTGTCATCGTGCCTATAAAACTCAAAATAATACTTATCAAAATTATGTTTGGTCGAAAAAAAATTAAAATAAAGTAC
>JAPYYV010013697.1:0-11176 GCA_030522625.1 Copidosoma aretas
ATTTATGACTACATCTACGTAAGAAAAGACATTAAACGTATCAAAATATAGATACCTAATGATTCTGGCACATAAATGTTCAGTATATTCATATATGCACGCTAAAATGAAACTATAAATGATATCTGTCCGTAATGTCCGCCACGTGCGATAATAATTATGGTCCGCAACACGTTCAACCGATCAGCGTTAGAAAAGTTATCATATTTAAATAATTAAAGTAAAAGTTGAAAAACTTATCTATTTCGATAAATCACGATTGATGCTCTAAAAACAAAACGAGAAAAATATGATTTCGTTTTACTACATTACATTAATTATAAAAAAACAATTCTTTAATAGACGTGAAGAAAAATACGAAGAAAAATATGTACGTAACGAAAACATTAAAAACTTAGAGTATAATTGTTATCGAATAAAATTAAATTGTCCGTGTCTCTCGTCTTTATTTATATACACGACTCTCTCCTGTCGTATGTAATTTACGCTACGTAGTAATTACAAAATATGTAAGTAATGCAACGAAAATAAGAATCGAGAACAAAGTACGTATGAACGGTAGTCCCGTATTAAATCACAGAACAGTGGAAGAGATAGTCAAACTGCAAGTAAATAAACAACCGTGATGATGATGCTAAAAAATACGTATGACGTTCGTAAACGCTTGATGCAGAACACCATGCGATCGCGGCGCTCTTCTAGCTGTTCCGCCTGAGCTCGTCTCACCTTCCCCCTTATTTACGTTGACTTCTACTCCTCTCCCGCGTTCGTTACTCGCGCGTGCAGCAAAACGCGATGCAGTGTGACAACTCGTACAGATCAACAACATGCTCTCTCTCTACCTCTCTCCAAAATTCGTTGTTGATAAAACCAGGTATGAGAGAATTTATGTAAAAAAAAAAATGTGAAAATTATCAAAAATATATGATCACATTGACAAAATAAAAATTTCTTAATAAGGAAGTTAAGATTAATTTAAAAACACAAGAGCAAAATGTTGCAGGCCGAAAATATAAAATATGGAGGAAGACAGAGAGAGAGAGAGAGAGAAAGAGAACACGATAGACATTGATGGAAAGGTAACGTAAAAGGTGTGCAAGGATATGGAGAGAACAACTCCTTCACTGTAAAATGTTGATTATAAAAAGGTACCTATCTTTCGATGGTGCACGTGGCGGCTGACAGAGAGATCCTCCCGTTGTTGGCGGCGATGGCAACGATCACGTTGAAACTCTTCTCGTTAAACTGTAACTCTCATACGTAACGAAGTCCTCGTAGTGACGTCTTGACCTCCAGGATCACGATAACCAAACCGATGACAAAACGCAAAAAAGATGAAACGCGAGAAAATCGCGAAAAAAACCAGACACTAACCCCTTATTTCTCTCTTTCTCTAATGACGCGCACCAATTAGCAAAACACTACAACACACCTCTATCCTAAGTCACGCACAGCAGAAAAAACAACAATTAATGTAGTCATTGTAGTACTATGATAATAAATATCCTTGACTAAAAACAGACAGATACACAAAACAAATTCCTTTTAAACCCTGAATAAACTTCATACAAATATTTATTTCTGACTTTTTCTTAGTAAATTGTTTTTTTTTTGTAAATAGTATGCGTTTCTAATAACATAGCATTACAAGAAAAAGGAATTCAAGTACATAAAATTAAAAAAAAAAAATACGTATGTTCAAAGATATTTAAATCAGTAGATAATTTTTCAATGAAAAGTTTAATACTCACTTCTCATAATGAGTACACGTTTTTTTTAATAATAAAATTTTGAATGCAATGAAAAGAGAAATAAAGACATATTATTGTATGGACAATGCCACCTATTAAGGAGTCGATAAATCCAACAATAATAATTATATCGATATTTTGATGGAAATTTTAAATAATATTTGTAAAGGTCTACGACCTCATGAACTTAATTTTAAAATTAGATCAGTAGTCATGTTGATAGGAAATATAAGCATATCTGACGGTTTGTATAATGAAAAAAGACTTATGATACCAAAATTGTTGAAATACATTATTAAAGCGGAAACGATTATAGTTAAAAAAATTGGACAAAGAGTTCTAATACCGAAAATTACCTTAAATACTGGAAATGCACCTTCATTATCATTCGTTTTATATAAAAAGCAATTTTCCTTGGTTTTCGATTTTCTAATGACTCCTTATGAATCGCAATGTCAAACTTTCGGTATGGTAGGTCTATTTTTCAAAAAAACCTCTGTTTTCACATAGTCAATTGTATGTTGCTTTATTAGGATGCAAAAATAGATTTTCTATTTTTGTTTAAAATGAAGTTTCAAATGACAATAATATTCTAAATATTATTTGGAACGAATTACTTCAATATTGATTAATTTCAATTTGTTATTATGTGACTGCTTGAGAAATAATTTGAAATTTTGATAGTTTTTTTTCTCTAAATGCCACAAAAATTTTTTTTAAAGTTATAAGATAAATGTTTTGACTTTGCTTGATGTAATTTTACGGAATGATGTCATCTTAAATTATTATTCTATGGTTATGTCGAATAATTATGTGTAATTAATTTGTAAAACAAAAAATTTTCGAGATTATGGTTGTATCGAAAAATTATATATTTTGTTTTGGAAGAAAATTTGTTTTACAGTATTTAAAAATATTATTCTTTCATTTTTGAACGAAATATGTTATGTGATTTCTTTTATACGTATCAAAACAGTTATGAAATTGAAGATTCTAATAATACACATTACTACTGTAAAACTACTTTGTGGGTATCGATGTTATTATTTAATTGAAATTTACTATAAATAATTTTTTTAATACGGTATGTCACAGTATTATCTAAGAGACAGGCAGGTTTTTTGAAAAAATTATAATTTTATTATACAATAAGCAGTTTTTATTTATCAATAGTAATAATTATTTGTATTACATATTTTTTTTCTTTTACACAGTTTGGTATAGGGCACATCTTTCTCTCTGTGGTTTGTAGAGCTGATTACTTTTTGTATTATTATAAAAATGGGCCTAATTTCGAAACATTGTAAATGTCAATATTTTAAAAGTTTTTGACATAGGGCATGGTTTTATGGTTTCACAAAAAGACTGATTGGCGATGACTTCTATGGTTGTTATTATTTTACGTTAATATCATCATGTAAAATTTGATTTATTACACAAATGTATATCATGCCATCTAGTTCTGGATATTGTTAAAGTAAATTTTAAAAATAACAAATTTTATAACAACAAAAAAAAAGATCAGCGCACCTATCTATATGCCTCATGTATGGTGTTGAAAATACAGATAAAAATGATGTGAAATAAATGTTCCAAATGAAATCAATATGGTGCATCTGTCTATTTTCTGAATAAGTCGTGCGGGACAATCAGAAAATATCAATGGGCTGTAGAGAAGCGGATTCGGCTGCAATCGGTTGTTCCTGGCAGTATTCGACAAAGTTAGAGGGTTATTTGGCTTGACCCCAATATTGTTGGATTCATTTTACGTATAAAGAAATGAAGGGTGACTATAGGGTGCAGAGGGGGGTTGGAAAGCTCGTTCCAAATAACTATATAATTTAAAAATTAAAAAAAAAAAACAACACAAAAAGTCGATATTTAAACATAAAATTTCTAAAATCGTTTTGAACTGAAATTATGTCCAAAATATAGAAGTATATACTATAAAGAATAGAAATTTTTTCAACAGATCCAGTTATAAACAAGACATAGAATGCGTCATTTGCAATTTTCTTACAGAAATCTTTTGTAAAACGTATAGTAGTTTTAAAAAAAAGCTGGTATCGAGGAATAACGTAAAAAATGCATACCAAAATAACAATCAGTAAAATATACCATTAAAATTAAATAATATAACTATGAGGGGAGCAGGGGGGAGCAAAAGGAGAGCGTGGGGGAGCTCAGTTAAAAAAATTGGGTTACAAATCACGTAAAAATGAACGAATAACTACGAGATTTAAGAAAGTAGTGAGGGGGATCCGGAGGGAAATTGAGGGGAAGCGGGGGGAGCTGAGAGGGTGAGCGGGGGGCTAGGACTCCTTTTTGTTAATACAAATTTATAATATGGGAAGAATAATATATTGTTCTATCCTGGCGTTACGTGAATGCCGGCCTCTTTCTCGTCTTTCCACTCTTTTTTACCTATTTCTCTCCCTTCTCACCACTATTGGTATTGGACTTTACTCACCCATAATTTGTTATTGGAGGTGAAGACGGAGAGCTATAGAGCTGTTAAAACTTTTAAAGTAGTAACTAAAAATGAGTCTGAACATCTACCGATGACCATTAAAATCGCAGGTAATATTTTACGAGGAAGGCAGGACGGAACAGAAGCAGAAGATTATAAAAAAATAGTCATATGGAAAGAAAGTAGAACATAACTATTAGAAAAAAAAGAAATGATGGAAAAATATTTTGATGAAATAATTAACCAAAGTAGATTAAATATTACAGAAAAATTAGACATTTCACCCAATATAATTAGAGAGGTAGCAGAGATACCAAAAATTAAAAGATCAAAGGAGAAAAATGATTGCAAAATGATTAAACAAGATTTTGTAATAATTGAGCAGAAAAGAAAGATTACAGGTAATCTCAATGAATAGACAAAAAATACAAAAGCTTGTAGAAACATTGAATTAAAGACTGCAATAAAAAAGTTAAAAGGAACTGTTAAAGATAAGATAATTGAGAAAACTGAACAAGAAGTAAGCAAATTAGCAAAAAGCAGAATTTATATAACTTTTGAAAAGCGATTGGAAGATTCAAAACAAAAAAAAAAGGATAGGAATAAGAACAACGGTACAAAAGAATAGTTTTAAATATTTGTTGAGAGACAACATTGAGACATGTTATACCGTGAACGAAAATAAGGGTACAGGAATCAACAGCAATGTCTAAAAGCATTTTAACAAGGATGTATATTCTTTTAAGGGAAAATAAAAAACTGAAAAGCTGCAGGAGACGACAAAATTGTGAGGAAATGTTTTAAAAATCTGCCTATGATTTTGATGATTGAATTAACAAACATACTTGAAAGGTTATATAGAGAAACACACATTATTGAAGGGGGGTAAAAAGCAAGAATAAATCCAATTCACAAGGCAGTGAAGGAGTAGTGGGAGGTTACAACTACAGGGCAGTGACGTTTTAAAATATAGGATATACGATATTAGCAATTATAATTGCTGAAAGAGTATAAAAAAAAGGTAGTAAAGTGTAAAATATTAGAGGAGAGTCTGGCTGGCTTCAGAGCAAAAAAAACAAGGGACCATATTTTTGTACTAAATAGTTTAATTATTAATTCAATTGAAAAAAAACTAAAGGAAGCGGGTATTAAATTACATGATCTGTTCGTAGGCTTCTGAACATAATTTTATACAAAAAATAGAGAAAGGTTCTGGGAGAAATTTGAGAAAATAGGTATAAGAATGTTAAAAACTTTCAAAAGAATTTATAAATGAACAAAAAATAAGTACTTACAGGACAGGGGCTAATAAATGTATTCAAAGCATTGAAAGGGGCAAGGATGCCGATCAAGCTCGGTATACTTTAGTCTATTAACAAGAGATATAGACGATAAGTCGATTAAGAACCATAGAAAAGGTGTTACAGTAGAAAAACTAAAAATCTACTGTCTGAAATTTACTTTTGTGTGTTAGGTGCGAAGCATTTTAAAAACACAAGACAAATGATAAAAGACTTAGATAAATATGATACGAAAAACAAGATGGAAGTCGACATAAAAAAACTTAAATCCTAATTTTTAGAAAGGAAGAAAGACTAGAAAAGAATATGTTTGAATTTTAAGAGGAGGTGATGAAAGTTGTAAACAAGTATAAGTGCAGTTCAGGGTTTAAGGAAAAAATCTAAAACAAACAGTTTGAATCGAAGATTATTTCTTATGAATTCAATGATAAAATAAGTATGATCATACGGTGCGAGAGCTTGGGGATAAAAGAAAAGAAGTAGACAAAATTGATGGCAGATATACAAAAATGATGGGTTCAAATGCAACGATACCAGGATATATATGTAAGCTTAAGGCTGAAAGGCTTTGCAGAAAAATTGACACAAGGAGAAGGGCAGAAAACTACTTTTCTTACTATGGGCCCAAAGTGCAGCAGAGCCTTTTCGCCCTCAGGCCGCACTTTGGGCCCTTGAAACCACTTTGCGCCTACGGGCAGAAAATTTTTTCTTACCATGGGCCCAAAGTGCAGCAGAGCCTTTTCGCCCTTAGGCCGCACTTTGGGCCCACGGGCGCAAAATTGCACTTTGCGCCCTCGGCAAGGCACCCTTCGGGCGCTCATGTTTGTACTTTGTGCCCTAGTGGCGTAATGTACTATTTTGCCTATTTTGAACAGGAGCAAGTAACCTCACATATACGTAATAGAAGTGATAAAGGTTGATATCAATAAAAATCCGTCAAAATGGTGTAAGGAAGTTGAAGTAGGATGGGAACAAGATTATGATGGGGAAATGGTAGGACTTATGAAAAGGGGAACCGAGGGAAATAAACTTAAGAATGTCGAGGAGAATTTTATTAGGGGTCGAAAGACTTTTATCATTCAGGAAATGCAGAAAATCCAGATAGGAATTGATAACTCTAACATCTGCAAATATATGAAGAAATAAAAGAAAAACCGGGGAGAGAAAAATATTGGAAGAAAAAAACTTAATAGGCGATCAGACAGAGCTGATGTAGGCTAAGATAGAAAAACATAGATAGGACGAAAGACAAAGGGTTTTAAGTGATAGACTGCAGGCATTATAATAACAAAAAAGAGAGCATAGATCACACATTGCTATGTAAAAAGGCAAGAAGAAGATAGGAAAGGATAGAATGACATCAGTAAGAAATATAGGACTAGAAGACAATGGAAAAACATGCAGAAGGAAGCTATTTACATATTACAAGGAACCAGTAGATGATTTATGTACATATACAAGTTCTTTAAAAAAAATACGTAAATTAGGGTATGGAGAGCCAAGCTTAAACATGGAATAATATGGTATGCGTTAAAAATTTCAATAAAATGTCGATGGCAAAATTGATTTTTACTTGTTCCTATGCAAATATATACAGGTAATTGATGTAAATCTCTATTCGCTCTGTGCACAACACGGCGAAAATTAAAACTTCGATACCCGATCCCCATTTAAAATACGTATATTTGCCCGACGCTAGCGCCAAATCCAGTGTTTGGCGCTAGTATCGGGCGAATACACGTGTTTTAAATGGGGATTGGGTACCAAAGTTCCAATTTTCGCCGTTTAAGCACAGAGCGAATTGCAATAATTATGTTTTAGATACTATTATAAAATAGTAATAATTCAAGGGGATATTAGTTTCAAGTAGCTATGAAGAAAGAAAGGAGAATGTCAATGGATGTGAAAATCTGTACAAGAAATAAATAATTATAAATAATTATTTTTCCTTCGCTAATATTAAGTAAGAATTTCGAAATATTATCGTTTTATTAAGTTATATTTATTCTTGATTTTAAAATGTTCAAAAACGACCGAAAAATCGCTCTATAGTTTCTTTAATAATAATAGTTTTATAAATATTATATACACATACATGTGTATTAATCTTAAGCTAAAATACCGATTATAGCCATTCATAAGTATTAAATTAGTAATTATTGTTTGCAGAATCTGGGAACTTATTACATATAACGACTATATTTATCAATTGATTTGGCGTTTACTTGATGAAAATATATAATGTAACAAGGTATCAAATTAAGCTTCCTATGTTTTATGTGATTATTATATAGAAGAAATACATATAAAAAGCATATAAAACTTAAACGGTTTTATTTAATTAATTGTTCGACTATACTTCTTTGATTTCGAAGCGAATCGTTGTGTTCACATTCTATGCCTATGTGTGTACGCATGTGTGTATTGATGAATAAATTGTTGTATCAGATACTTGGACATAAAAATAATAATAATAAAATATAAAGATTGGTACGCAGAGCGTGCAGGAGGTAAGGCCCCAATAGTATATGTATATATGGAGCATTCCACGTCAAACCGTGCAGTCAAAAACATTTTTTGATTGAAAACTATGGTAATCGATAGTAATATGTTAGGCTACAACTTACCTAAAATTTGAGCTTTTAATAGTCACGTGACTAGCGTAAGTGGCAATTTGAATATTGGAATTTTTTATCTAAGCTAATGTTTCGAATTTTCGGGCAAATAATCAGAAAAGGAAATTAAAATTAAAAGTTCATAATTTTGTGTATTTCTTGACGCTGAATCGTTTGAAAATATTTTTAATGATTTTTGAGCTTACTTAACCCATCAATTCTAGGTTGTAGAGTTAAAATTTTATTTTTTTATAAGTGTGCCCGTTTTTACACTTTATTTTTAAACTAAAAATTACCCTAAAACCCTTCTTAAAAACACTCAGATGCATGGGTGTCGTGTTGTACGTTGCACGAGATATCGTTCTGGTTAATGAGGAGTGGCAAAACGGGAGATAAGCGTCCACCATGAACGTCGAGATGATCGTTTCTCTTGTCCATGCGATAGCTAACTATGGGAAGAAAGTAGTAGAGAGATTGCTGGCAATTTTAACTGCCGGGACCACTTTTTGCGACTGATTCGAGCGCCACGCCACACTATGGGCGAAATTGTTTTGTTTTTGTTTAAAACCTAATAACTTGAAAAGGAAGAGAGATGAATCAAAAAATTTTTCGGAGCTTCAAGCTAAGATGATGGAGAGCAGAGGAAAATTATAAAAAATATCAGATTGACGAACCCTAACCTCTAAATTAATGAGAAACTCGAAAAAACAATATTCTGAGCCAAAAAATCATTTAATTGACTTCATTATACCTCCATAACTTTTATTTTTCATACGAGTGTAACTATTATTACTAGAATTTGGATTTGATGCTCTAAACATAACCATAAAATTCGTGATTACAGGTTTGTAGTGCAAGAAACCTCAGATTTTGAGATAGGAAAGGGATAATTGGAGAATTCGTTTTGGAGCTTCAAGCTGAGATGATAGAGAATAGAGGAAAACTGTAGAGGCGGTCAGATGGTTGAACCCTAACATAAATTGATGAGAAAACTCGGAAAAACGATATTCTGAGCTAAAAAATCATTCAAATGACTTTATTATGAATCCATAACTTTTATGTTTCAAACGAGTGTAGTTATTATTACTAGGAAGTAACTATTTGTTGCTTAACATGAGTATAACTGACAAAGTTTAATCATAGACTATCAAAAATGCTTATTCGATTCATTTTCACTTTTCATCAAAACGTGATGCAAACTTCTTTTTTTTTTTTTTTCCTCTTTTACATCACCCTCATATTTACTAATACCTTGTTGACAGAATGATTAAAATAAATCGTCAAAAATTTTTGTTTTTTCATACAGTCGGAGGTTAAGATTTCTCAATTATATTTTCTATACAGTTTTCCTCCATTTTCCATCATCTTAGCTTTAAGCTTTGTAAATAATTTTGCGATTATTTCTTTTTCATCTCGAAATATAAGGTTTCTCACGCTACAAACCTGTAATCATGAATTTTAATGTTATGTTTAGAGCATTCAATTAATATCCTAGTAATAATAACTACACTCGTTTGAAAAATAAAAGTTATGAAGTTATAATAAAGTCATTCAAATGATTTTTCGGCTCAGAATATCGTTTTTTCGAGTTTTCTTATTAATTTAAAGTTCAGGGTTCAACTATCTGACCTTCTCAATAGTTTTTCTCTATTCTTCATCATCTTAGCTTGAAGCTCCAAAACGAATTCTCCAATTATTTATTTTCCATCTCAATATATGAGGTTTCTTATACTACAAACCTGTAATCATGAATTTTGAGGTTATGTTTGAAGCATTTAATTTAAATTCTAGTAATAATTGTAACACTGGTTTAAAACATGAAAGTTATGGAGTTATAAGAAAGTTATTTGAATGGTTTTTCGGCTTAGAATATTGTTTTTTCGAGTTTTCTCATTAATTTAGAGGTTAGTGTTCGTCGATCTGATATTCTCTACTATTTTCCTCCATTTTCCATCATCTTAGCTTCATGCTCCAAAAAAAAATTTTGATTCTTCTCTCTTTCTTCTCAAGTATTAGGTTTTAGACTAAAAAACCCAATTTCGCCCATAGTGCGCCATGTCAAGCTGCCGAACCATATGCCCATCTTACGCCATAGGATAGGAGCGGGGGCTCATGTGCACCTGCGAGGAGAGGAGAAGAAATTTGGAAATAGGTGTATAGACTAGAGATCAGGTGTATATATATATATATATGAGGCATTCTTTGTCAACCGGTACCCCCAGGCTGCCCATTTTTATTGCGCTCAAATGAGACCTATCTGGGCTCATTTTGTATGTCGAGTGGCGATTTTTGAAATTCAAAATGGCGGACCAAGTATAGCGGCTGCAATTTATGTAGTACCATATAGGCGATATAAAATACATACGTTACGACAGAAACAAAAATTGTTTCTTATGTCATTGTATCTTTTAAGTTTTTTAAGGTAAGTAACTAATAATATCAAGTCCAAATCATGGAAATTAAAATGGCGGATCCGATATGCAGGCCAAAAGTCGCAAATTTGAGGAATTATTAACAAAATCGTGTTTAAAAGGATTTTTAAGGTCACTCAGTACTAATTTTAAATCTGTATAAATGGTAGAACAGCACCGGTTTCAACAATTCTGGTTTGTACTTGTTTCTTAGACCTTGAGGAACATTAATCGCCACTAACATCCGCCTGGCAAAAAAATGTAAAGATTAGTGTGATTTTCCCACCCCAGGGTTCGTACAGATCCTGGAAAACCTGGAAATCCTGAAAAACTCCTGGATATTAATTGTACCTCCTGGAATCCTTGAAAACTCCTGGAATTTTCCTTTTGATCCTGGAATTTTTTTAAATTTTGCTTGCTGTCATATAATCAATAATTTTTTATTTAACCAAAATTTATTTTCAAGCGGAAGCGTTTGAAGTAAATATTATATTCAATTACAGTTTGGTAGAATGTTTGATATATTTTGTACGTGGTCCACGATGAAAATCACAATAAATTTTGAAAATGTATTATGTTAACGCAAGTGCTCATGTATAGGTATTATGTCTGTTTTTACGTGTAAGTA
>JAPYYV010013698.1:0-19871 GCA_030522625.1 Copidosoma aretas
CCTGGCTCTATTTTTGGGTTGTATAAGAGTAACCGTCTCGCGTGGCCGCGGCGTCGTTGTAAAAGTGTAATACGATGCGCGGACGAGAGAGCCATGCGGGCGCCGAGGAGTATGAAACAAACCTGCCACGCCGCCGTTGTCGTTGCAGGTGGAAAAACGACGCCCGAGGGCGGCCTCGGGTTTTGGGTCGAATGATTAATGCAGGGCTACGATGAACAGCTCCGACGGGGTGCTGCTCGGGGAAATTGGTTTTCGAAATCGAGCGAGAACGAGGACGTTGGAAAAAGTGCGATAAGGAACAATGAAGTTTCGCGTTCGATCGAGAGCGCGAGAAGACGGCAATTTAGTCTTACAGGGGGCACCATCCGGATAGGCTGGACATCCGAGCACGAAGGAAACGCTCGTCGTCAAGCTCGTGTTCCCTAACGTCCGCGGGGAATTAGGATTCGAGGCTCGCCGATCGACGTCTCTATCGCTCGTGAAACGGATACCCCTCGCGCTGCGTTTTTTAAGTCCTGCGTAAAAAGCCCGTTTCTCACCTCAAATGGGTGCGGTGAAATATGGTTTATTTCTTTGAACTCTGGAGTTGAATTTTTTCCGAATCACAAAAGTTGGAACGTTATTCGCACGCGAATTCACACGACCAAAATAAGTACTCACGTAAGTACATATAGGCACACAGGGCGCCTAATGCCAGCACTTTGAAAATACAGTTGCGAAACTGTACATGAACTCGGAAATTTAATAGATACATCCACGGGGCGGGCAACAAAATAAACAAGCCGCGGTGGGTATATATGGGGAGAAAAATCGAAAATGACCGCACTATAATCCTCAAGTGCGGTGTTTATTGCAAAAGCTCATCCCGATGTTTACCTCCCCCCGAGCAGCGCGTCGCTCGCTCCGCACTATCGCATCTCGTTGTTTACAATATTGCCCCGCAGGAGCATCAGCTCTGCAGCCGCTGAGCAGCAGATAGAGCACGACCCTCTCTTTTTTCCGTATACGGGTATATATACAGCTAGCAGCTGCCGCGAGAATACGAGGGGGAGGAGGAGAAAAAAGAGGGACCGAGGGAGAATAAGATAGAGCGTGAGCGGTGGCTGACTGCAGACACATTGGTGCAAAACTGATCGCGCTATACATGCAAGTATACTGCAGCGGGCCTCCCGCTCGGCTCGCAGACGGGCGCCTGAATTATCGATATTGGCGGCTCACCAGAAGACGGTGCAGGTATACGGTGCCCATATATGTATGTACACTATGCTCGTATTGTATACCTGCAGAGGTAGAAGGGGAGCGCACGAGCTGAGAGAGAGTCGGGCGGATGAGTGGGGAATCGCGTAAAAATGGGTCGATAGGTGTTGTTTGCATTTTCTACGATGAAACAGAATCTCTGTCCTCTGTCGTTATCTGAAGTTGCTGTTGATTCGCAGTAGGAATCAGAATTGGCGATGGCCTCACAAAATGTGTTTTCAGTGCGTTTGTACCTGCAGTCGTTTAGCACAATGTAACTCTGTGAGAATCTCTACTGTCAAGCCGCTTGAATACTTTCAAAATTCGTCAGCAGGACATAACAAAGTTCTAAAGGGTTCCAAGTACACTTTCTACACACTCGCTTTGATTTACACCTGTCAGCTTTAGAAAGTGCATTTCATTACTTGTATATACATAATGTAAGAGCCCCCCCCCCCCCCTCCACCAAAAAAAAACCGCGGTGCCTGCAGACGAGCGCCGTGGCAGCACGGTTCGAGGAGGATTGAAATTTTTTCAAAATTAACGATCCCCTCTGATGGTAATTCAAAACCGTGGTGGCATCGAGTGCGCCCGTGCACCGGTAGAAATTTATTCGCTCGTAAAACGAATATTGAAAAATGCGCGCGGGCCGCGATGGATTTTTTTACTGCCACCGTTGGCGAGTGAAAAAATAAAGAAAAACGGGAGGAAACAGCCAATCGACGGGCCCCCGAAAATCGACTGTCAGAGCGCGCCTCTCGGCCCGGGCTTATTTATGCGGCATTCGACGTATCGGCTCTCTCTCTGCTCCTGTATTCTCTTTTTCGCCGGCGAATCGCGCAACAAAAATCGAAACGAAAAATTTCAAAAGCCCGCGCGCTGCGGTCGTCCTCCTGTGGGGCAGTAACCTGTTTGGCCGTCGAAAACTGGAAGAGCCGAGAGGAAAAAAGGCGGCGATCCGGCTCGTTTCAAACTGTTGCCATTTTTGAGCCGCGGGCGTCTAGTTGCGGCGGCGAGTCGCCTGGGGATCCCGGGGAACAAAAAACTCTTTCCGCGGCTCATCGGGGACGCGCTCGTCCGTACATCGGTACCCGGCAGGTATACCTGTACGTGGGACAGATCCATGATGAATCTGTGTGCGCGCGTGTGTGTGGTCATGGCACGGACACTTATTGCACGTATATCACGTATACGTGGGTATATAAATACATATCGTGTGTTTACACAGAGCCGGCAGTAATTAATAGCTCTGCCGTCCCTCATGCACCGAACGCGTACGAGAGAGATGCGCGAGGATCAACTATTGTACGTCCACGCGACGACGACGATGATGATGATGATGATGATGATGATATGTGTCATCGCCTTCCTCTCTCCGTCTCTCTCGTAACGGTGGATCAGCCTACGGAATTGAGCCCCCACTTGAGCCAGGATTCAGCTAATGGCGAACAATGACGGCTATTGTTTCATTTCGTATTAGGATCGCTAGATCGGCCTCTAGTCCTCCGATGCGTGCCTTTGAGAGTACAGGTATGGGGTAATTACAAGGGTGGTTCTTCTTCAAGCCGATCGTAAGATCTTTGCAAAGTGCGGCGTCTTTTACGAGTGGTCCCTATGCGCTTTCATTATATATACATAAATCCAACAGTTGCAACTCTTTGGGTGCACTTAAAATTTATTTCATGTAAATTTATTCGATAAGGCAGGGCTGAGAGGAAAAAAAAATAAATATAAACACGCGAACATCCTGTCGTTTACTTCGAGAGGCGTTGGGACAACGATTTTCGGTAGAATAAAACCACCACGAACGCAAAATCATACACACGAACGTCGAGAAGAGCATCTGGTTCACCGTATATACCTGGTGGTTATAGAGGATAAATATTTGGACAGGGAGTGTCACTTATCTTCATTAGCAGTGGGGGGGGGGGGGGGGGGGGAGGGGGGGGGAGAAAAAGGGATCGAGCCACGCGTATACGAGTGCTATAATGCGGGAATATTTAGTCTATAAACGTCAGAAAATGAGAGGGACACGCGTACACGGATATTATGCGCGGAGGCGACGAATCGAATGAAACGGCGCTGATGCAGCGTACGTATACACATATACATACATTGCACGTAGAGGAGACGATAAAGCGAGAGGATGGAGGTGGAGGCCGGAGAGGAATAAGAAAGGATGAAGAGGAGGAGGAGTCGCTGATAGGATTATAATGCTCCACGGCACGTGCATATCCTCCCCTATTATGGAGCCCCGTGCATTTATGTATGTAACTTATGTATATACGCGCAGTGCAGCTCCGAGTTGTCAAACCTGTTCTTCGCACCTCTATATAAAGGAGGAGGAGGAGGGGGCGGAGGAGCCCGAGCGAGAGAAGTATTACAGTCGGTGCTTGTAGAAGGTGGCTCTAAAACTGTTTTAATATTCATCATTCACAGTCCCTGTGTGTGTATATATATACATATATATATATATATATATACCATCGGGTGTGTATGTATATTATTAATATGCGATGATCGCTCGGATGTGAATGACGAACTTTGTTTCAACGCGAGATATCGATCGCGTCGATTTGATGGATTTGTTTGTTTATACACCGTTCGTTCGAAAATAAAATCGAAGAAAATTGATACGTTGTTGTTTCGCTTTCACCGGTCAAAATTGGGACTACGACATAATCCAATCTGAAAATCCCACGAGACTCGTCGTCTGGACTACTTTTTAATATACTTTCGCTCACTGGTACTACTACTACTACTACTACTACTACTACCTACTACCTACTACTATAATACTATCCGCGACTATCCGTCATTGTAATATGGCTCTACGCGTTGGCCGTCCAAAACGGAACGTAATAAGAATAATGAAAAGCGTTCAGTCATTATTTGCTGATCGTATCGCAGAGAGGGCTGGTCGTGCAATTCGAAACCCATGGGTCGCCGGTTGTATGTGTACATATTACCCATGTATACACGAGACAGAAGCGACGACACTGTTTCGAAACGGGCTAATTTCTACACAACTCGGACACGGAGAGTTTCGTTTGCAGATAAGTATTGTACATGTACGTGATATTATACACAGGCGCGTCAAAAAATCGGAGCACTCAATCGAGGGTGATTACATCATAATATAATATCTTCGGCAGATCGAGCCAGACCGAATTATATAAACCGACAGCCGCGGCGGCGGCGGGTATAACAATGTATAACCTAAACCTGATTAATCAGAGATAAATGAACATGACAATAAATATCGCCTCCCAGATAAATTGGTAATCGAATTTTCTAAACAGGTTCGCCGGGCCGCGCTCTCGCGAGGAGATATTATTGCTCCTCGATATAGGGCCCGGTATCGCCGCAAAAATCTTTTAATGATTCTCTAATAAGCCCATTTAAAATGTGATTTTCCGATCGTACTTTTTTTCTTTTTTTTGTTTTTCTGATTTATTTATTTACGAGCGCACAACGCGAGCGGCATCAGCGGAAGAAATTGCCCCGTATGTATATATAATCATGAGAATCGGCGATACGTGTGATACAGTTGGCCGATTACGGCGGGAGAGAAATCGTTCCTCAAAACACTTGCGAAAGCCGCATGCACAATTTACCTAATTTTTCTCTCAAATTGGGGAGTTACAACAACAACAACGATACCCACAGCGGAATAATCGAATACCGTCGGAGAGACATCGGAGCCCGGGACTCTTTGGCAATAGAGCCGGCGTCGATAGGCAGCCGCCGCGGCGCTGCTCCCAAGTATTGTACTTGCATCCATCCCGTTTATTATTATTATTATTATTATTATTATATACCTGTATGCAGAAAATTACGTGTATTTTTCGTGACCGCAGATCCGGATACGGAAAGAGCGATCGTGACTCCCGGACAATCGTGATTCCCTCGCTCCCCCGTCATTGTCGTCCTTTGTCCGTCACAAATGGCGCTCGCCCGCGTGATATTACATTCGCGCTCTCCGCGGCAGTCGCACGCCTTTATACACGACGGATCCTCCTCAGCCGCGCGGGCTCTTCCTCCCGTGCCCGCGTGCGGCCTGGAAATCGCTCGCCTCGCTCGTGCGGCCGATCTCGAAACGACTATCGGCTCTACTTACTTGTAGCAGCTGTGGAGCAGCTATTCCAAATATTTTATTAGGCAATAAAAGCTCTGCCAACGTATCATATACATATATACCTGCGCGCATGACGTTCTGCGTCCCGATTGCACGAGATCTCTCGGTTACGTGACCACACGACTGCCGGGAGGGGCTGCGATAACGCGGGAAAACAGGGAATTTTTTTCCAAAATCCCGGGGAATTGCTCTACGCCGAGAGACCGCCACGTGTATACGTGTGATTATGAAGCGATCGGAGGAGGGCGAGGAAAAAAAAATCCTCCAGCGCCGATACTATTTACTGCACGGCATAAGTACGTAACGCTACGAGCAATAAACCGCTCGCTCTCTCCGCGTGAGAATCGGACTGTTTCGTGGATACACGGGCCATACATCTATATATATATATTGCTCGTAGCGGAACTGCCCATATGCAGGAATGACATGGCTTCGCCGATTCGTCGACCGCGGCGGTCCGGTTCCCCCGCGATTTGAAAAAGTCCACGGCAATTTGAGCTGGCGGGCCGAAAAGTGACCCCGGGAGTACATGGTACATACAGATCGGAGCGGGAATTAGAGTTGCGACACGAGTCGAGCGTTCCCCAAAGAACGCGGTCGATTATTAGAAACGAGCATCCGATCTCACGGCCAATAATCTCGGTTCCTGGAGCTTTTATGCAATACGTGCGTCCCGCGTTGTCCGGCTTTTGTGGCTAAAACTCGAGCTAAAACTGCGTCGACGCGCATGTAAAAGAACAAACCCTGCAACGTGTTCGCGGTCCTCGACACCCTGCACAAATCGGCCGCCCGGAACTGCCGATCGAATGCGCGTAGAAACGGAAAAAATCGGCAAAATTGTGCAACTCGCGCCCCTAGCCTTTCGGCCTACAATTCAATCGATACACCTAGAGGCAACCGCAGTAGTGTTTCAAAAAAATGATCGGACGCCGGTGCAGCAGGATGCAACCGCACTCGAGTTAGTAGCCGGCAATTCAGGACAAAGCGGGTGCAAGTTATACGTAGCAGTGGCCGTTGGGTGAGGCAGAGTGCACACCAAGAGACGGGCCCAGCAAGGATATACGACGGGTGTACGACGGGGCTCGGTAGCAGTGGGTCCGAGCTGTATCATTATATTATCGGCGATATTCCGAGCGACGGGCAACTCCTCCTCCGGCGCTCGGTAAGCTCGCGGAGGGCAGGGGTTGCGTCACCGAGCAATGTATATGCATAATCCACGTCTCAATTTACGAGGGATCACGGCGACTCGGATTCTCCTCGTTTATTGTTGTTCCCTCCCGTGTCGGGCAAACATCTCTCATCACCTGTCGGCCCGCCGAAACGGACGGTAGCAGCTATAAGTACTGAGCAATAATCGCGATTTGATTCCCAACTGGTTGGACGAACACGTGTCTCTCCAGGATTGCTCTCCGTCGGACAATGCCCACTGCGCAACGATACATCCGATCGCGATCTACGGGGAAAATATCAATAATCGCCAGGATCCTTTCTCTCTGGATGCTGCACCGCGCCTGCTTTCGCAACAATGCTTGGCCACGCGCGCGCGCTTTCTCCGTATTTTTACTCATGGGGGGGGGGGAGATGACGCTGATTCTGCGCTCGATCGGTCCGCCCATCTCTCCCGGAGCTGCTGCACCCTATCCGGGTAATCGCGGCGGTGAGGCGGTATGTTGTTGCCGCCGCTGCTCTTCCTCGTTTGCGCGAGAGAGGCGCGTACGATTATAAATATCTCCTCCCCCTCTCCATGGCCCCGAGGAGGCGACAACGGTTGCTGCTGCCGGCGCGCACTGCCGATGCGCGTCCCTTTCTACAATAATATCCTCTCTCACTCGGCAGCACGCAGCAGTCGTATGCGCGCGCTCGTATGCAGCTGTCGATACGCGAGTGTATCCGTATATATGCAGAGGCGCGCCCGAGTCGAAAATAGAAGATAAGAGCGTGAAAGATCCTCTCTTTCGGGGGGTTGGCTCTGACTGTGTAATACATAGTATACCTATACAACTACCCTATCCCCGAGATCGACGCCTCTATACCAGGACACTCCTGCTTTTCGGCGCGGCAGATGCTTCTCCTTTTTCGGCTGTTTCTCGCTTCCCCGAAACGGATGGCTGATCTCCGATTTTATAAATAATCATCGTGCCGGCGCTTTCTCGAAATATCGGAATTATCGAATATCGTTGTATAGGGGGCTTGTTTTTTAAAGCTCGGTGGTCAAGATTCGGATTTTTTTGTTTGTTTTTTTCTATTTGTACGTGGTTCGCGGGATATCTCTTCAGAAAATTAAAGGATTAAAAACTTTTCCCAAGCTTTTTGTTCAGATTTTCGGGACTAAATTTTTTATTCAACTTCAAAAAGCACTCTTCGCTGCGTAGCTTTTTTCGGTATGGGTTTGTTGGGAATTTAAAACAATGGATAGGCCCCCACATCTTTATTTTACAATATAAGTAAGTATAAGGCAGTAAAAGGTTTCAGGTTCATCATACACATAATATAATATCATTCGCAGACCTGATTTGCGTGCAATGGTTAAACAGTATTTGCGTATACTATAACCTACTTGTACAAAATGAGCTTGAAAGTTATTTAATAGCATACAGGTAGCGAGATGCGAATCAAGTGCGACTGTTCCGGTTGCCGGCGTCCGGCGAACGTGTGCGTCAACGCTGCGGATATATCTCTTTCCACCGCAGCCTCCCCCGCTGTATCACTGGGCACAGCCGCTGTACGGTAAACCGACGCGAAGCAAGTATGTAAATCAACCGAGAGTAGAGCCCAAGGCATCTTTTATGGATTTTCCCGGGAGTGGATGTACGTTGTGTCCACGAGTTTTTTTAAATCAAAGGACTACGTGGTCAGTTGACAAGTGCGCTCTGTCTTTTTTTTTTTTTTTTTCTTTTTTTTTTTCATAAAAATAGAGAACGTTCGTCGTTACTTTTATTCAAATTACAACAAGAAATCGAAAACTCCTTATACAAGTGGGCAGCATTTTTACAGTTTTTATTTCCACATTTCTATTTATAAAGATTCCGGATGGAAGGGATCCTGTTTTGAGGAATACACACGTCGACATTTCGTAACGAGAAAAATCGATGTTGGCAGTGCAAACGAGTTTCCGCGACGGCCGTATGTCGAGAGAGGAAGAACACGAATAGTTATAATCATCTCCCCGTGATTATACGTACAGGCGGGCGAAAACCCAACTTACCGGCATAATTAGATGAAAGTACCTGCTCTCAGCCTCTTCTTTCATTCCCGCGAAGCGCAAAAAAAATCCGGTGGTGCGGAAAAAAGTCTACACCGCAGGCGTTCATCTCGAAAAAAAAAAAAACGGCACGAAGGCAGGGGGGCGTAGAAAAATCAGATTTTGCGCCATTAAGGCCGTGTCGCGCGCGCCTGCCTCGGGATCGTTATGGGCTCCTTCCCCTGTACCAGCCAGCCAGCCAGCCTGATGCGCAGCATCCACTCTTCGATGGGGACACGTGTCCGTACAAGATGTTGGCTGCGTCGTTTCGACGAAAATGCATTTTGTCTAGCTCGCGAGGCATCTTAATAAACGACGCGGGCCCTGACGGGGGAAGTGCCCCGAATATGATAGAATATATTACCCCTTTCTCGGTACGGAGGAGCCAGAGAGAGAGATTCCGGAGTCTCGGGGACAAAAAATGTGTATACGCTCGAGCTCTCGGGGGAGTCGACGCGGGAACACACGCACTCGCTGCTCCGATGACAAGAGTAGTTTATGGCCAAGTTTCGTACAAACCTCTGTGTATACACAGAGGACCGCGGGCTCATTATCATTATTATTGTGTATCGAATACACTTTCACCGAAGCGCTGATTCACGTGGCGATGGAGTTAATAATAAACGCACGCTTTTGTGCGTCGCAGAATCATTCGCGACCGTTGCTGTTATTGTTGCGAGCACAAAGGAAATTAGAAAGTTTAATCGCCGGTTGGTATATAGAGAAATTTCGTCAACGACGCCCGCGTAATAAAAGAATAATTTTTCGATAGACATTTATGAAGAGCGCCATCATTAGCCCCTTTGTTTCTCGGGATAGGCCAGTCTGGTTTACCATTTTAGATCAAGTCTCGAAATCCCGGAAGGCCCGACACACGTGTACGTTGTACTTATACATGTATAAAACTGCAGCGCAGCAGGAGCAGAGAGCCCTCCTTATAATCGGGTGCGCGATCTCGGCGTCTAAATCTCTCGAAATCACGATAGCTGGCCGGGCTTAATTGCGGCATTATAATTACAAATCTTTTTCCGTGTGCTTTCTACGTCGTACAAATAGTGGCAACTTTATGGGCTTATTCACCGTAGAAATGGCTTTTGTAATGAGTAAGGTGCTCCCGTCGCTGCTGCCGCTGCTTTCTATACCGGCAGAGACATTCGTATAATTTAATAACCCAGCTCCCCCCCCCCCCCCCCTCGATTCCATCCGAATAAACTTACCAGCCGTGCTCATAGCCGCACTCGGCGATGAAACAACCCGAACAATAATAAACGGTGGAAGGAAACGGGGTGGCGGGGACGATTCGATCCTCGCGCGACGTCCCCCGTATCGAGGCGCGAGATCGGCTCGCCGGCGGAGAGTGCGGTTTTTTCCGCATTATCACACGAGGAAAAAAACGAGTCGAGAAAAGAGCGGTATGTTTCTTACGCGTGGCCCACGCGACACGCGTCGAGGGTCATTCGATAAGAGCTGGCCAAATAACGTCCCGGCAGTCGCGCATCGCAGGCGCAGGTGGCGATAAAATTCCCGGGGTATCGAGAACACACGCCGGACAACTCGACCCTCGTCGAACGAGCGGTGCCGGGCGCCTACGGAGGAGGAGGATCTTCCTCGGGCCGGTGATTTGCACAGTCTCATTTTCATGCACACCCAGTGCGGACTGCCGGCTCCGATGCATTCGATTCTACATTATACACCGCTTTTTCGCGGGGAAAATACTGTTCCGAAGAAGAGGGACACTCGCTGCGAGTAATGTACCGGCCGCGCGCCGTGGATAAATTGAGCGGGGATCTGATAAAACCGATGCAGCGCGCGCTCTCCGGGGCGGCGGAAGCGTCATTTGAATGAAATTAAATATATCGAGGCGGGCGTGCGTTTTGTACCTCTGGAGGACGCCGTGATTAATGGCAAACGACGAGACGAATTCATTTATTTGGTTGGAAATCGTCGTATAATGTACACGTGCTTAAACACGTGGGAGTTTTATTGGCCGAGGAGTAACAGAGTCTCCCGGGCGAAGTGATTTTACGGGCGCGCGAAAAAGTGTTTTGTACCTGTATATGTATATTCGATGCTGCGGGAGACGTGAAATTTTCGCGACGTAAAATTTTTAATCTTGCAACTCCGATACAAGCCAACGATTGTGCAGAAATGCGCGGCGATAAAAGTCCCGGGGCCACAAATTTTTATCGTTATCCGCGAAAATACGAAGCTCGTAAAACCCGGGGGCCCCTTCAATTACATCTTTATCAGGCGGAAGGATGATTTTCGGACGGTTTCGGGGGCCTACAACGGATCGCGGAGGTGGTCACGCCACTGAGAAATAATGCGCGTGAACCCGGCCGACGAGGCGTTTTTTTTATATTTTTGCGCACGAGTCGACGGACCTCGAGCTGGGCCGGGAGATAATGGGAAGTTATAAATAGCCCCGACTGATCACACCTGACCTGTCATTCCATTTGGACCAGATGTTGATACATGAGACGGGTTATTGGAACGTAGGTATTGGGTAGATAATCAACCAAAGAGGAACATCTTCAACAAAGTTCGAGTTTCCCCGACGGCAATCGCTCGACGAGGAAAACAAAAGGCCGAAGGTTAATGAAGCGATTCCATTTGGAATTTCGAAAGAGAATCCCCCCCCCCCGTTTCTCCGGCTCGGACGCACAAAGGTGCTCTCTATTCCGACAAACTTATCTTTTGTGGGAGATGACTCGGCAGCACTTGAACCCGCTGACTCGACGTGACTTTGGCGCACGTCCAATTTTCACTCGCCGATGAAACGACGACGACGACGACTACCAAGACGCGCCAAAGATGCCCCTGGATCCCAGCTGTCCGATGAAACTCGCCGAGCGCGAGCTTGTACTTTTATCGCACCCGAGCGGTACCCCTTTTTCTCTTCTCCCTCGCGTTTTTATCCGACGCCCAGTTGTCTTCGAACCCGCGTGTATGTAGGCGCGGCTGAAAACGCGTATTCGCCGTGAGGCCCGTGTCGACGATCGTTTCGGTGAAAGTAAGCGGGTATTCGGTGTTTTGCCATCATCATCATCACACCCGGGCACCGGTTATACTTCCCCCCTCCCGTTTCGCGCTTTATCCCGGTTTTTATTTCCACGATTGTTTCGAAAGAAAGCTCGCCACCACTCGTGTACCAGCTGCATGTGTACAGCAGCGATGGCCCCGCAAGTATATACTTATAACATGTCCGCAGTTACGAGCAGAACCGCGCGGGCATCTTTCGCCGTCTCTCGGGGGTACACAAGGTAAGATAAGAATACACACGATTACCACGAAAAAAAGGCAGGAGGGAAGGGCGCAATAAACAGATGAACGAATAGCTGCGCGCGTTTCCCGCTTCGCGGGGAGAATCGAGATTATTACAGGCTCCCGAGCCCACTCGTGCCCGTGAATTTGTTATTGCTCTCGAGCTTTTCCGTGTATACAAGTACGGCCGGTGCAGCAGATAAAGAACATCCCAGCTGTCACACGCCGGGCCGACACTTTCCTTCTCTCGGGCTGCAGGTAAGCCCGATAAAGATGTCACGAGGAGGAGAAGAAGAAGCGCCAAGGAAGACGACGACTCCTCGAATAGCGGGGTGGTGGTTGGGGGGGGGGGACACAACGGCTCGCTCGTGTTTTAAACTGGGTTTTCATGCTGGCCGATGGGCAGATCGTCTCTAGGATAGCGCGTCGTCGGCGAGCGCGAAAAAAGAAGGGGGAGCGAGAGAGCCGGTGGGCGTGTACGCGCATTAAAGATACCGGTTTACGACTATGCCACTATAACACGCTAGGCATAGGTATATATAATATATGATGATACAGACCCTCCGCGTAATACTATATCCGAGGAGGCCCCTTTCCGCGGGGGCACGCCTTCCATTCCCGCTCGGAGGATTTTCGCGGGCTGCCGTTGTTGTTGTTGTTGTTGTTGTTGTTGTTGTTGTTGCCGCCGCTTCTACCCCCGGGGCTGCAACCGGAGCGCCGGGTGTGGGAGAATCCCTCTCTTCGAAGGATTTGGAGTGTGTTACGTGCGGCGAGAAAGTGAGAAAGTTTTGTTCCTGCACCTCCGCCGCTGATTCACGTGTCAATCTGGATCGCGGGAAAACGACTCACTTTGTGGAGATATATGTATTACGCCGTTAGAGGGGGGAGGGGGGGGGGTGATTTCGATGTTTATTTGCATCAGATCGCCCGGGGGGTGGTGCGGTGATCTAATAATAATAATATAATAATGTACAGAGTAGATTATAGGAAACGGTGTTCAACTGCATAATAATATAATAATGTACAGAGTATATTATAGGAAACGGTGTTCAACTGCAGCAGCTTCGTTACTTTACTGCCGCGAGCGAGGAGAGTCCTATCGCGTTAAAAAACGAACACGCGCGTCGACCAGTAAACATATATATGTAGATCTCGAAACACTTCCCCGCAGTCCCCCCGACAGACGCAGGAGCGAAACCCGATCCGCGCCTCTGACCCGGTCTTTTTAACGAAAATCCGAAAAAAAACGTCTCGCTGAGAAGGAGAGAGAGAGAGAGAAAAGACACACCTGTAGAACCGGATGTCCCATTGAACGATTGTCCGATTTTGTGGGTGGGCGTCGATGACACGCTGCGCCGCCGCCACCACCGGCCGACCATACGCACATACATATATACCAAACGCTTCCGTTCGTCATTATTGTACATAGCTATGTATAATAATGTGCTTGTGCTCGTATTATACATTGTGCGCATTGTGTATACAACACTCGGATGGACGCGGGGATTTTCGCGTGCGTGAAATCCATGTGGCGCAAACATCACGTGCAGTGCAGCCTGCGTCGGAAGGAAGGTGCACGTCTCTAGGGGAGGAGTCGTGGGCGGTAGGAAGCTGGTATTGAGGGAAAAGGAGGAAACGGCCGGACGGGACCTTTTTCCTTTCCTCTCCGCCTCTATCCCTCGTGTCGCGCAGTTATAATAGTGCAATGCAATAGGGTGTAACGTACGACGCTGCATATGTATAAGCCCCGAGCCTCTGACATTTTGCGTCCCGATCATCCACCCCTGAGAGCTCCTAGTATGCATACACGATATCCAAAAGGAATTTTCTCCGCCGCGGCGGACTTGAGTTCGGAGGCTGAGCTAGGATTTGTAAAAGTCGTATGTTTAGCGACACAATGACGCTAATGGGATACAAGAGGCGGTGTCCATATACAAGGCTTCAAAGTCCATGCCAAGGGGGTTTAACGAGCCGCGCTTGGTTATTTACTTTGGATTACCGATCATCCGTCGGGATGGGTAAAAGATCAGGGGATTCGATCGATTAAAATCATTGTTATTTATGACAAGTGACTTAGTTCGTGGAAACGACTGTAGTATAGGCTTTTGAACGCGAGGCCGAATAACTGATTCATTTGTCACCGGAAAAAAAAGTACAATTGCACAGCGTGCATAATGTGGAATGATCATTTCCTCTGTGGTTTTTACATGTTTTTCCATCTTTTTAGCATTGATCGCGTGTGCTACATCGTACGATAAAGTGTATGACAACAAAAGTTTGTACTTTTGAGATCTATAACCAGATTGTGTTTAAGTAGCATGTTGTCGTAAAAGCTAAATGTTTTTATTGCAAGAGATAATAACTGTACCTTTCTGCAGACAACACTTGCACGGAAGGACGGTTTATGAAGTTGTGACGAAAAATAAAATTGTAAATCTCCTTTTCTATTGCAAGCTATAAAGTCCTTAATGAGGGTGACTGTAGTGTACGAAGGCGTCTTGTGTGCATAATTATGTACCAAACTAAATTTCGTTCAGAAATTCTGATTTGAGGCTTCAGAATTGCAAAAAAAGTATGATCACCGAAATGCTTTTTATATTTTTAAAAAAATTCCCTTTTTGGATCTCACATTACATAGAAAAAATAATAAAATAAAATATCCCGTTTTTCGTGAAATAAATCATGTATTATGCAGAGAAATTATTGTACTCACTATGTTTGCACTATTATTGTGTTACTTGTATTACTTATTATATTAAATAATTACCTTACATACGTATACGTTATAAAAAACTACTCTATTTAAGTTTTAAGTTTTTGATGAGTCTATACTCACCAAACATAATCTCCTTATTTCTTTCTCTGTTGTTGATCGTTCACTGCTCACTACATATATTACGTGCTCACTCTATGAATGACTAAGTCACACTGTTGTTAAATCATCGGCTGAGCTGCGCGCTTTATACTGCGCAATGAGCTGCGCGGATCACCTGATATTTTGATAGCAGTGTGACTTAGTCATTCATCGAGTAAACACGTAATATATACTTGAGCAGTGAGCGATCAGCAACAGAGTGAGAAATTAGGAGATTGTGTTTCGTAAGTAGACTTATTTTTTACTTGAAATTTAAATACACCAGTTTTAATAACATATACGTATACAATGTTAAAAAATAATAGGTTATATGTATAATAATAATGTCTTCATACTTAGGTATTTTGGTATACAATATACACATAAATAAATTAATAAACATTAACGAACAAGTGACAACCAATGTAACATCATTACCAATGCTCTAAACTTGGACAGTGTAGTTTTTGATAACGTTAGTAGTTTAGGACGATAAAAAAAAGTGTTTTAAAGTGTAAGGCGTGTTCTAATCGTGAAGCCTAGTTATGACACTTTTAATAGGACCAAGTGGTCCATTCTTTGACATTGGAATTCGAAAATTTTGTACGTTAGAGCGTACAAACATAACGAATAATTATTTCTATACTAGAGTATAAGATATTCGAGTGCTCCCTATTTCAGTATCATCGTGCATATAGAGATTTCTGCTGACTATAATAAGCGGGCATTACCGCACTGCCCCTAATTTTGGAGGTATTTTAAATTATCGATTAGGGACTATAGTGTTGTTAAATATTCGGCCAGCACTGAGATTTTGTTCTAGTGAAAATGCAAGCCACTTCTGCGAAGTGATCGTAAAAACGTACGAGACTAAGCGAACATCCATTTGGAAACGATTCGATCCACCTGTGTGCAAGAATCGTCGATCCGAAGAACCCTGCCCCCCGCTCGGGACCAAACCGAGACGGAGCGCAAAATACGAAAGAGAGGAACAGGCGGGGGCAAAAGGAAGAGGGAAGGATCCAAAAAAAGATCGGCAGTGCAGGCCCGGATCAGAGGAGGAGGAGGAGGAGGACGGTCCCGCAGCTCGCAGCACATGCTATCGATCCCATCGCCACCACGCGGGCACGCGACGTTAATGCATCAGCCGCTCGGTTAATGCATCAGGCGCGTGGACCGTATGTCGTGCGCGCGAGCTCCTCCGGCACGCGCCCCGGCACCGGCTTTTCTTCTTCACGGCTCGCCGAAAATTAGAGCCGCGTGTGCACCGCTGCCATACATCCACGGGGAGGATCCCCCCCCCCCCCCGCATTCGTGCGCGTGGGGGTGGGGAGACGCCCCATGGCGCGCTGCTGGCTCCGCTGTTTTTTTTTTTTTTTTTTTTTTTTTTTTTTCCTTTTTTTTTTTTTTTTTTTTTTTTTTTTTTTCATCCCCCCCGGCCCACCGCCCAGCAGCCGCCAGGCTGCTCGACTCGCTCGTTGCCGGGGGGAGGTATCATCCCCGATGGTTTTCACGAGTCACCGGTATCGAGTATTTGCTCTCAGTCGGACTCACGGTAGCGCTGCGGGCACCGCAAAAAAGAAATGGAATCATTTTCACGACAATGGGGCTGTGGGGATCGACGCCTGACGCTGTGATCGGATTCCTTCGGCGAGGGCAGATAACATATTGTACATGTATATATACATATTCCCCCAGCGCAGACCGAAGAAA
Organism: Copidosoma aretas; assembly: GCA_030522625.1. Lineage (NCBI taxonomy): Eukaryota > Metazoa > Arthropoda > Insecta > Hymenoptera > Encyrtidae > Copidosoma > Copidosoma aretas. The sequence continues at coordinate 16,447 of JAPYYV010013698.1, forward strand.
CGGCAGGAATCCGTATCGTTACGGATTCCTGGCTGGAAATCGATTCAAGGTCCCCCCGATATACTTACCCAGCGCAGGTAGAGGCGTCGGTGTGTATATTGCGAGTCAGTCACGTATATGTATACAGATAGATAGTGAGGGGGGAGAGCGAGAGTGTGAGAGAGAAGAATTCGCTGAGCCGGCCGCTCGATAAGCCCGTCGTCCGGGCGAAATTCTTCTCCTCCAGGCCAAGGAGGAGGAGGAGGAAGAGGAGACGATATCGCGGAACGAGCGAAAAACAAGCCCCGGCTACAACTTGATTGTGTCGGATAGTTTATAGCGATTCTCTTTGGCTGCACTCTCTGCCCCGGCTGTCGTGACGAGGCGTTAAACGCAAGCCAACCGGCCGCAGCCCGAGCGAGGCGTCGCCGGTCGTCGTGTTGTCGAGGGCGACGCACATGTCCCGCGAAATATAGAGAAAACAAGAACGGGCGATAGAGCTTTTTTGCTCGCCCCTCGCTGATTTTGTTGGGATTTATTTATTGTACGCGGTACCTCGACGCGTCTGTTCGCGCGAATATGCACGGTACATGTGCAGCGTATAATCATGCGCAAGGCTGCCATAGAGGACGGCGACGCGAGAGGAGCAAGAGCGAACCCGCGCCGGAGATAAGGGGCAGCCTTGAAAATTTTCAATTCAAACTCAACCGCGAGCCGTTAAACTTTTAATATGCCGTGCAGCGGGGGATAAGAGGCATCAGTGCTGCACGCCTGTCGTAATAATGTGCCCCTACACAGTACTTATATACGTACAGCTCGTTACGAATGTACTCGGGTGATCGTTGTGTGGGTGCCTTTTATCGCGCGTATCCTTGACTTATTAAATTATGAGCGGGTGCGGAGGGAGGACGCGAGGCTGTTGTAGTTTCTTATACGCTGGTCACTTTGGAGCTCGTGTTCGTTATTTATTTATTTTCCTTTTTAACGTTTGCACAAAAACAGTTGCTTTCTTGAGGTAATCGGTCAAAATTAATGCGAGTAATCTATTGCGGTCATTCTACTAATCAAGACAGTGAGGGAAACAAGGTATTTGGAAAAAAAAGCAAAGACGGTAGCAGAGGAGTCTCTATACTTCGTTTGGGCCCTATACGTCTCTCTCCTTCGCTATGCCTCGTAATCATTGATTTTTACGAGATGCGTGCCTCTAACGTATACGAGTGGTACGATAGAGATCTTCGGATGGGTTATGCACCGAGCCCTGCTACACCTCCCTGCTCGTCGAAGTATTTTAATCTTGGCCTTTTTCTCCTCCTCCTCTCCCATCTCTCTGACCTCGCGCGTACTTGTACGTCATACTATAATGGGAAGTAGCGCGTTTTTTCTCGAGTCGGCTCTGCCACCGTAAATTCAACGCAGAGCCGAGGCGGACGAATTCGAGTGGATGTACTTGGCCATTGTGCTGCTCGGGATGAAAAAAAATTAAAAAACTCCCACATAAATCTTGCGAAAAATTCCAGAAGTACAAGAATTAAAATGAAATAAAAAAAAAAAATGAAAAAAAGTGCTAATGAGCGAGAATTGCGCAAAAAGTGCGCGAGAATTCCACTGCCTGCCGGAGTGGCCGCGCTCGCTCGTTAACGAACGTATAGCTGAATCGAAAGTGCAGGCAGCCGAGCGCATTTTATTAATCGGCCGTCGATTGTAGACCTGCATGATGCCGACCCGTTGCTCAACGCGAAATTACAGCGACGGACCCGAAGCGCAGCTTCCTGCGCTCCAAGCGGGGCGGATCGACGTGCGATCGGATTTTTGTTTTTTGCCGTGGGGGATCGGCGACACGCAAGTCATCGGCATTATCGTCGCGGCGATTTCGGGTGATCACGCTGTGTACTGCGATACAACGTTTCCCATGTTTAAGTGGTAGTCGATCAAATTCACTAATTTAACGATAAAAATTGTTCAACCGATATTATATACCGTTTGAGTTATAACTTTGCGTATGCATATACATTCCATGACCTACTGCGGTAAAACATACAAGATATATTATATATTTACAAGGCTTGATATCGATTTTACAAAAGCAGTACTTGGAGATAAAACAAACACCTCGAACTAGATAACGAAATGGAAAAGAGGGTGTAGAATCAGTAAGAGTTGTTGATGAAAAAATACGCAATATTAACCGTTTTCACTTCAGTTTCTGAGTTTATTAATTTCTTGACGATACAGCGGATAATTAAAAACAATTTTTAAAGCTTATCACCCTTGGAAGTGTCTTGGTCACTCGTAAAATTAATAATGACCTTAGTACACGAATGATTGATACTTTACAAAATTATTTTGAAACGCTGCCGCTAATCGTAAAATTGTATGTGTCGGGGTAATTTTTACATGCTATAATTTATTATTCAAACCAGTAATAACAACAATTTTCTGCACATGTCAGCCCATGGGGTCGAGACTTGATACATCTAGTGTTAGGTGTATGCATATAATGTGTTGAATAAGTAAAGGGGGCAGCTCTGTACATAATGAAAATTTAATGAAACAAACTACATTAAACACTCGTGTTTTAATGGGTTTTTTTTTTTTTTTAATGCATTTTATTCTATCGAAAAAAATTTGAATCTAAGGCGGATCCTGTAGCGTATGTGGAAGACAATAATCATGTCAATGCCTTTCATGCCAGTTTTTTTTTTTCTCACTTGAATGGACACAAAAGGAATAGTAAAATATTAGGAAGAAGTAAATATTTATAACACGATTATCAACGTTGTACAGTAGTTTTCGTCGATAATGCGTTTCGCAAGCGCCATCGGGTCCAGCAATAGCCCTCTAGCCGGAAGCGCTTTAGTAGCGAATGCTATTTTTTCCACCAAAGGCGAACCAGACGTTTAGAAACAGCCGAGGTCGGAAAAATTAATTCTTGGTCCCAAACAAGCGATTTTAATAATCACCTTACACCGTAACCATAGAAGCACTAATTGGAGATGCACAAATTATGTCTCTCGTGCCTCATTCTAAAAAGCGTTGCCTATACTTACCACTACTATACACTATATTATATAAGTTTCAATATGCAGGTTCTCGGGCGAGACCACTGCACGGACCACCGAGACCATTTTACAGTTGCCCACGGCTGAGTAACTACTGAATTACGCGATAGCGCGCGTCTCGGTCCGGGATTTTTGAGACAACCGGTTTTTGAGTTGTTGGGGAGGAGAAGGGGGCTCCTGCTGCCGCACCGAAATCGTGAGTTGCGATCGTCGTCCACGCGGGGCTCGAATAAGTAATAATTATCATCGCCATCATCATCGTTATTATTATTCACGAGTTTGGGAAATAACATCGGAATATTTCTGGAATCCACGCTCGCGCGCCCGCATGAAATAAGTCGTGGAAAAAAAAAAAAAAAAAAAAAAAAAAAAAAAAGCGACCCCCCC
>JAPYYV010013699.1:0-12586 GCA_030522625.1 Copidosoma aretas
ACTAACTTATGGGTTTTTTTTAGTTGATCTGCTCTGATCTTGATGAACAAAAAGCGCACAAATTTGCAGTCCAACCAATTTTTGTCAGATGTGGAATATAACAAGATCAAATAAATTGTTTGTATGATTCTACTACTTCTAGTAGCAGCACTATGAACTTGAAGCATCATGAGATGAAATTACTACCAACGACAGTGGTATTTATTACACTATATTTAAAGAAAAAAAAAAGTTTGAATGAGATATACGCACACACAATATTTTATTTTAATTGTCAAACTTAATAATCAAAACATACCGTACATTATAATTGTTTATAAGATTTTAAAAAATCCGGGCAACTGTCTGTATGACCATGAACGCAGCATGCAGATCGCTCTATCCAAAGAGAAATTGCAGCTCTGAAATACATGAAAAATACTGATAATTACCCATCGATGTCATAAGTATTTTCAGAACTATTATACAAATATTGAAAAAATCTAAAAATTTACGTAAGTTGCGTGAAAACTAAATATCTGTATGACCGTGTAAAAGTGAAATGTACAGAATACTCTATCCCAATGAGTAAGTACACTAATTAAATGCATTAAAAATACAGATATGTTTGGAAATCGTCATTACATCTGCATGACCATGTAAAAGTGCAATGTACAATGCTTGATTTAAATAAGCAAGCACATACAGCACTTGGGTACATGAAAAATCCTGGTATGTTTTCAAATTATGCTGAAAAGACAGTAAAAAATCTTAAAAAAACATTTAGGATGATGAAAACATAATGTACGTGTGAACATGTACAAGTACAACGTAACAACGCTCCTTTTCAATAAGCAAATACAACACTTGAATGGTAGCAGGTGGTTTTCAAGTAGTCGACTAGTTTTGGATTCCAGTGCAAGTGATATTTGTTACGTTAATTTTTGAAACGCAAGTACTATTCGTTCTTTTAAGTATGCCTGGCGCCATCTGTCAGAATTTTCAAGACGTGACGAGTTCCTTTAACTGAAGGATGATTATATGTGCGTGTGTGTGTGTGTGTGTGTGTGTGTGTATGTGTGTATCTTGCTCTAGAGCTGTGTATCAGCTGATGTGTTTTGTCAAAAAGGTTAGGTATTTTATTTTCTGAAAGTTGGTAGCTCTGCTTTTAGTGGTACAGTTTCCTCCCACGTCCTCTTAATGAGAGCAGTCCACTAATGGCAATGTCACGCTACATAGCAACGTGATCGTGCATCTCTTTCGCACACGATTTATGAGTGCGTCAAGAAGGTTAGACATCAGTGAACTCCCTTAATACCTAAAATAACCCTTTTTGGTATATAATTAACGTTTTTGTTATTGAATGTCAACAATTTACTTTAATAATCATTACAAACTTGCTGATTTAGTGAAGAGTCCCTTTAACTAGAAAAATTAGGTTTTAATCGATTTCTCCCAGTCTACATGTAAGTTTTGATACGAGCTACAGGTTTCTGCTAAATAAGTTTATTTTCTTATAAGTTTATCAATATGTTAATTTTTTAAAATAATTTCTAGTGAATAATTAAGCTTGATGATTAATATTTGAATCAATAAAAAATATAGCATTAGTTATTTTTTTACAAGTTTTGTTAATTTATTTTATCTGTAAATTTAAAAAATCACCAGGCTTCCGCTTACGCAGTGAGAAAAGTTAGTGAATCAGGTCACTAATGTTTAATGATTATAAAATAATGCATCAATTATGTGATACACCGATGGTTGGGTAATAGTTATACGATTTTATTTTCAAGCATACTGTTATAATTTATTTTCCAGGATCATAATATGATTCCATGACTATACATGACCTTTCCAGGCTAAAAAAATATTCCAGGACTATTCCATGATTTCCAGCTTTTCATGACTGCTGAACACTAAATTTGTTCTGCAGAAGATGAATCCAGCTTCAAATTCATTAGTACATAGCTTACTTATTTATATCTTTATGATCAAGTCATTTTCTGAATGCTATAACTAGTTTAATATTACTTTATTGATATTTTAGACTGTCTACTATATCGTGCGGAATTATTACATACTTGTAACAATATTACTTATTTTCTGTTGCGAAGTAATAATAACACGATTCAATCCAATAATGAACCCTAGCTCGTAAATTCATGTAAGGTGAACATCAATAACATTATTCAAATGAATATTTGTATAAGAGCATTCTTTTAAATTAAGCATGATAATTCTCAAAAGTTATCGGTCGAAATGTTTATATATAATATATACACTTATATTTTATGATTTCTTCAAGTACATGACACATTTCATTTTTTACATGTACTAGCTACATCATACGCGCTTCGCGCGATCTAATTGTTAATAAATTTTATTTTTAATTGTTTTTATTTATTAATTATTTCCACGCTTCAAAATCACATTTTTAATTATCCGCTCTTGATCAGTCTCAGCCAATCACAGAACGAATAAACAGGCTTTATCACGTGACCCATCATTTTTTTAAGATAGGAAAATTACGATTTCACATAAATAGTTTTTTACTTTTTTTTATTTGCATACATCAAATATGTACACACCAAAATAAAAACTGAAAAATTAGCATTATCAAAAAAGATCAATTTTCGAAAATTCGAAAGAACAGCCAAATGATTGATTGCCGTGCGACAAATCTTTTCATGTATAGCGTGATTAGCTGTGACTGGCCAAGAGCCGACAAAATTAAGATTAAAATGTTGAAAAATAAACAAAAATTATGTGAATTTCCAGTTTTGATAAAAATCAATGAATTATCACATATATAAATGACTCTAGTGGCATTTACCTATCAAATTTTTTTTTCAACGTACAGCGCGAAGCCTCCATACGTGATAGAAATCGCTATATTTTTATAATAGCCCTTATTTCAATAAACATCGAATTTTGATGAATTTTCTTTCATATTTATACCAAGCAAATTCGAGTAGTAAAATTAATATTATTGATGAGACGAAAAAAACCACCTCGACCCCGGAGTCGAACCGGGGAGCTCCTTCTTGCCGGGAAGGCACGCTCCCACTTGCGCCACCGAGGCCTTGGCGATTCCCTTCGTCTTATCAAGTCAAGTTATAAACGCTATTCCTTCAGCCAAAGCGTACTTTCAATACATTCTCAAACATGATTCCATGGTTCGACTCCGGGGTCGAGGTGGTTTTTTTTTTTCATCTCATCAATAATTTTAATTTGACTACTCGAATTCGCTTAGTATGAATATGAAAGAAATTCATCGAAATTCGCTGTTTATTGAAATAAGGGCTATTATAAAAATATAGCGATTTCTATCACGTATGGAGGCTTCGCGCTGTACGTTGAAAAAAAAAATTTGATACGCAAATGCCATTAGAGTTATTTATATATGTGATTATATCTTCATCTATCTTGGAATCATGTTTGAGAATCAATGAATTATGTTTCTGTTTCATTTTTTTTCAATAATCATAAAAAAAAGTAAGTTTTATTCAATAATTGTGGTTGGCGTGCGAAGTATGCAGAGAGCCAAGTCCCCTTAATTAAAAACCAAAAAAAGTCGGTTAATACAAAAGCATTTTTTGGTGGTAATAAGAGTATAAAAAGAAAGAAAGTAAGCCATATCGAATGGTAGTCGGTCAAACTTATCCCGAGATTATACACAAATAACTGGGTGATTATACACTAATATATCATATACATGCATAATCTTGTTTGATCAAAAATGTATACGTGCATGTGTACATTTTTTGTTTCAACAAAATAAGGTAGTGGGCTAAGTTTTGAATAGGTACCCAATTCCGGTTAATTTTTACTTTTATCTAGTAAGACATCAATAACGACAATTTGTGCAGAATTTCCTATTTGATAAACATACCCTCGCCGCGTTCTGTGAGGTTATTTCGAATTAGTGGATATTCTTTTACCGCTAAAGAGAGTTTGGTTGCTATTTAAGGTGGCTCTTTACGTAACTCATTTATTTTAACTTTAAGTATAAATTGGAGAGATTGTTATCAAGATATAAGAAATCTCCTCTAAAAATATCGAATCTCTTCATCAGGCAATTTTTCGAAAAAGAGTCAGTTAAAAAGCGCGCCTTTCAACATGGGCTGTTGCGGTGGCTATTTTTCTACTCCACGATATAATGTAATATCTGGTAAAGTAGACTTAAGATCAGAATATAAAAAGTTCGTAGTAAAAGAAGAACTCTTAAGCTTTCTAACGACATAACGAAAATTAGTGCTTATCAGGGAAATATTACGCAATGTTTAACCGTAAAAAAAATCATTTGGCGTTTAGCGAGAGTGATTTCTGCTGTGTGAATGAGCAGACGCTTGGCATGCACATGCCAATTTTAAATGATACACTTACTTATATCGCAATATAATACGTTAATCAGTAAAATCCTTTCGTGATTAATATTTGTTGGAAATGCCTCAACTGTACTTACACTTTAACGAATTTTCCTTTCATTTTCCCGCTCGTACAGTAGGCAGGATACTTATAGGTGGTATCACTTTTTTGTATGATTAAAATTATTTAACTATTCTACTGACTGATAACAGAGACAAAGGTTAATGGCTTAAGTTTGTGCAATGGGCGACGCTCGACGGTTGTATATACATTGGTACGTGCAGCAATCAGCAACTTCTGCTTGTGTAGGGACGTACATGTGTATACTTTATTAGAATGCTTATTTTTACATAAAAGCCATGATATTATATTCAAGTTCCAGTTCGACACATTTTATGTTGTAAATAATACGCTGATCAAACATTGGAAAACTGCAGGGGCCCGCACCGCTTTGATACAACACCATCGTGAAGAACCACCTTAATTGTTAACTAAAAAGACACACGAATAGGTATGTTCAAAAAGTGCTGTCTCTTATAAGGTTGTGTGTTAAAACAAATCACAGTACAATATTAATTTTTTGGCTTAAAGGAATGCCGCCTGCCTCCAAATTTAGACAGTGTTCTTTAGAAGATTAAATTTACACGTAAATGAATTTTCTTCCCACTTCTGTACAATATTTTGATCTTATATGAATTTATTTATTTTTTGGTGTAGTTAGAATAAAAAAATGTTTTTGGCGATTCAATAAATGCTCCAAACATGAGAAAATTTAATATCAAAAGATACATTTTTAGCAAAAATGTGGAGATATTGCTTCTAGTCTTCACCATTTTTTCCCAGTAAAGAACAGACCTAGAATCATAAGCGTGGTTTCCAAAACACTTAACATGTAACTCTGCATAAAATTTCAAGTCATTTGAAGCTATGCTCCAAAAGTTACAATGTATAAAAGAAACTAAATTTCAAAAAAGACATCTGAAATTCAGCGATTGACATACTTTATTTCACTTTAATGTTTTTTAATAATATATTAAGAGCCATGCAATTTTTTTTGCCTATAATTATAGCTATAGAGTAAAACTAGATTTTAAGAATTGGAAAAAAATAGTGATTTGATCTAATATTTTCGCAGGGACAGAAAAGTTGAAAGTATCTGAGATTTGCTCATATACATGTAGGACTTCTGAGATGTATGAAGCATATGAACAACACAAGGAAGTAAGTGAGAGGGGACAATGTGAATGTTAGTTTGTGTATAGATATCTTGTACTTGCTATGTTTTTACAACTTTCTTACATTAGTTTCGGGAATTGACGTACGTACATTTGAAAGATCCAAAAAATTTTTATGTAAAAGCGTAGTTTGTCATAAATAAAATAAAATGTGTATGTACTGTAAGAAATCATGAAATATAAGTGTATGTATTATACATATACATTTCAAGAGATAACTTTTAAAAAATATCATGCTTATTTTACGATCATGCTGTTACACAAATATTGATTTGAATGATGTTATTAACTTTCCCCTCATATGAATTCACGAGCTAGGATTTATTATAGGAGTAAATAGTGTTATCATTATTCCGCAACAGAATTATTATACCGCAATAGAAAATGAGTAATATTGTTACGATGATTTGTAAGAATACTGCGCGATATAGTAGCCAGCCTTAAATATAAAAAAAGTGTGATTAAACTAGTTAGAAAATAAGTTGATAATAAATACGTAAATAAGTAAGCTATGTACTAATAAATTTGAGGTGGGTTTTATCTTCGGCAAAACAAATTTGTGCTATCGCTTTCTTTTACGTTTAAAATTAAAATTGATTGAAAGACACTCTTTTGTTGTATACAAACGACCATTATTTCTTTATAGAAAAATCATACCTTTCCCTTTTATTGCAACGCAGCGAGCTGTGATTCTTTTCGTCGCGTCCAATAGTGCTGTAATTATTTGCGTCGTTGCCTATGGGCGCTGTAATTATTTTCGTCGCACCCAATAGTGCTGTGATTCTTTTCGTCGCACCCAACAGCGCTGTAATACTTTTCGTCGCACCTAACAGCGCTGTGATTCGCTTCGTTGCATCCTACAGCACTGTGATCCTTCTCGTCGCATCCTACAGCGCTGTCATTCTTTTTCTGGCAACAGTGCGTTGGGATTGTTTTCGTCAAAGCGCATGTCACTGTTATTGTCTTGCATTGAGGCGTGGATATACGGTTGGTTAAAAAAACGAAATTCCGAAATATTTAACTTTCATAATTTATAGTAATGAGTTTTTCGAACAATATAAGTACAAGAATACTTTTCTTTTTATTACAATTGACTAGAAGAAAATTTACTGAATACAGCAAAGATTTGATTGCTGTGATTTATGTGAAACAGATGATGTCCAATCCACACGTGAAAAAACAGTGGATTCTTATTTCACACCCAAAAATTATGAAAATCATTATATGTTTTGACTATAGGCGCTATATTGCACTTACAGCCAGCCTTAAGTAATAGATGCATTATTAGGTGCGACGTAAAAAGGCTATATTTATTTCGTCAGAACATCTTACACTAACAACAACTACTAAAATTATTATACAATTAGCAAAGGAACACTTACAAAAGAAATACATTTTTTTCAGAATTATAAAAATATGCATTAAGTCAAAAGTTTTTAAAAAAATTAAAATTTGGTGATGAAGACGGAATTCTAAGCCTTTGAAAATGCACAGCTTTTTTCAAATGTATTTGTCGAAAAATTCACATGAATCCTATTCTTCTTAAGTTACGCCAGCTTACGAAAAAAATATTTTTTTAGCGCCATGAGTACCATTTATATTATTTATCCAAATAATTGTTGTTTGAAAAAACTTTATGACTTTTACACAAAAACGACTCACAAAATTTCAACGTGCAGGTTGCTAAAGCGTTGTCGCATTTGCCAACAGCGTCATTATTCGATACTTCATGTCAATTCTACAACGGCCAATTTAGCCATTGCATCAGTGATGCGATATACCCAAGACTTTTCGCACACACTTTATCGCAGATGGCCTCTAAGTGGCCGAGCACCTGCGCTCCGTTAATGTATCCAAAAGTACGCTATACGCCCAAATCCACTAATCCCGAGTATATAAACCCGATAACCAGTACCTTCGGGGATTACACGTTTGATTAATTAAATGTTTATTAACCTAAGTGTTCAGAACTGAATGACCTTGTATCAGTATATCAGTATACTAATGTCAATCAGTATACTAATGAATTATTTATTGACATAATCGCTCGAAACTCAGTGACCGTGTACCGTCGAGAGTCAGTTGATTTATAAGGCGATTGTTTTTTAACACTAGCGGTCAAAACCCAATGACCCTGTCCGCTCAAGAGTTTGTCGATTGATAAATTGAATGATTGCTTGGTAAGATAAACGCTTTAAAACGAATGATCTTGCACCTTAAAGCAAGTCCTTGTATTTTTAATCTATTAAACTTTTTAAAATACATTTTCTGCAGTTTCTATACCATTATTTGATAATTTCCAATAATTGTGTTCTCCCACACGTACTTTAGCCTAAGCCTGGCCCACTTTCCACAACTTAAGTATTACATTTGACCTAAGGTGCCCGCAGCTATCAATGGTCGAGTGGACTACATTTTTTGCTCTCGCCAAACTCCGGTAGAATAGTCTTCAAATCCTGCCCAAGGTACTTTTTTTTCTATTCCTCATCACGATTAGAAGTGTCGTAATTATTATAAAACTTCTTTTTATAAGTTATATTATTATAAGGATTATTGTAATTAATGCTACATAAAACCAGGGGTTCAGAGTTATTGAATAACTCCTAAAAACTCCCTATCCTTAACATGGGAGTTTTTCATAGTTATTCAAAACCTCTGAACCCCAGCATAAAACTCTTTGAAAAATAAGCTGTATTTATTTTAGATTAAAAATTGATAATACTATTTTGAGCATGATTATCAATTTTTAAACATTCATTAATATTGTATTATGCAGATTCGCACGTACCAAAAAAAAATTTACGCATGCAAGAGTGTACTTTGATACTATTTCCCCACCAACTTGCGGTAAGTATCCGGCGCGTTCTTTTACAAAGAAAAAATTGTAAGTAACAAATAGCCTTTATGCAACACTTGTCCTGAAACTGATATGACTCATCAACGTACTCTGCGCAGATAATAAATAATGCCGTACATAACGTGGGTCGTGATAAAGAATGCTCAGGCCGCCCAGAATGAAAGTGCTTTAGTTGATGTCTAATTATTTTTATACTCAGAGAGTTGATGATTTTGTTTTATTATTTTTCTTACATATTTTTTTCATCGGCGGTCTTGTTAATATTTTACTTTATGTATTGTACAAATTCAGCAGTGAGTAATGGTACCGAAAACTTTTTCTGCCTACTTTCTATTGCTGTGGCGATTTTTTCATGCCAAAATATTTTGAAACAGTATTTTTATAATCATACTAATCAAATAAGTTTAAATATGATTAAAAGTACACAATACACTATGTCAAACAAATGAAAAATCTAACAAAAATCATGCATCTACTTGACAGCAATCGCAAACAAACAAAACTTTGCAGATATGTAACGGTTTATTCACTGCTGCTGCGCAAGTTGTTTGTTTTGATTTCGCGGTATAAAACATCGATGTATATGTATACAGGTATGCACTTCAAGTGCAAGCACTTGAGCAGACGACGGTGTATATCCTAGTACTTACCTAGGATCGTCGGAGGCAGCAGGCAGAACGCCGAGTAAGCGGTAGCTGTAAGTAAATAATTAAGAATACAGTAAAAATATTATTTTTAGTGGTATATTTATAGTATCAAAGTACACTCTTGCTTGCGAAAGTTTTTTTTTGGAACGTGCGAATCTGCATAATACAATAAAAACGAATGTTTAAAAATTGATAATCATGCTCCAAAAATTATTATCAATTTTTAATCTGAACATAAATATAGATTATTCTTCGAAGAGTTTTATGTAGCGTTAATTACAATAATCCTTGTAATAATAATATAAATTATAAAAAAAAAGTTTTTATAATAATTACGACACTTCTAATCGTAATCGGGGGAAAAAAAAATCTACCTTTGGCAGACTATTTGGCCGGAGTTTGGTGAGAGCAAAACATTTAGTCTACTAGACCATTGATAGCTATGGGTACTATAGGTCAAATGTAATACTTAAGTTGTGGAAAGTGGGCCAGGCTTAGGCTAAACTACGTATGGAAGAACTCAATTGTTGGAAATAATAGTATAAAAACTGCAAAAAATGTATTTAAAAAAATTTAATACATCAAAATTACAAGGATTTGCTTTTAGGAACAAGATCATTGGTTTAAAAGCGTTTAGCTTACTGAACAATTATTTAATTTATCAACCTGGGTGAAAAAGCTCGGGATTTAGGTTATGTTGTTATTTAATCAATAGTTTATTTATTTATTATATTATTAAACTTGCTGTCCCCCGGGTTACTGGGTTAAAAAGCTTGGAATTTAGGTTTTCTTGTTATTTTTATAATAATTTATTAAATTCCCTAGTGTTGGAGACCAATAGAAACCAATAAAAAATTTCATCAAAACCAATAAGAATTTTCTATTGGTTTCTAATCGGTTTTTGCACCCGTAAACCGGATAAAAAGCTGACCAGTTCTGAAATGGATTTTTCAAGTGGTTTTTTTTTAACCAGGATGGGATCGAACATAAATAAATCAACAACATTAGGTTCTACCATCCTGATGGCAACACCAAAACCGGGGGAGTAAAGTGTTTTACCAGGAATTTTAATAAAAATTAAAGTAACATTTTTGTTTACTTTTAACCAAAATACGTTAGGCCCCCAGTTTGTATGTTGGCATCCGGATGGTAGAGCCAAGTATTATTGATTTATTTATGTTTAATCCCATCCTGGTTAAAACAAACCACTTGAAAAATCTATTTTAGAACTGGTCAGCTTTTTATCCGGTTTTACGGGTGCAAAAACCGATGAGAAACCAATAAAAATTCTTATTGGTTTTGATGAAATTTTGTATTGGTTTCTATTGGTCTCCAACACTAAAGTTAGCATTTAAAAAAATTTGTATGGTCCGTCAGATAGATTTTTTATGAGAAATGCTAATTATTATATCATTGACTCGCTTTTCCCCGGATTACTGGGTCAAAAAGCTTGGGATTTAGGTTATCTTGTTATTTTTATGATATATTACTTCATTATCATATTAATAAACTCGCTGTCCCCTAAGTACTGGTTATCGGATTTATGTACTCGGGATTTGTGGATTTGGGCGTATGGCGTAGTTTCAGATGTATAAACGGAGCGCAGGTGCTCGGCCACTCAGAGGCCATTTGCGCAGAAGTGTGCGCGAAAAGTCTTGGGTATATCGCATCACTGCATTGCATCAGACGTGGACTCAACAGCGCTCTCGATCTTTGAACCTAACAGCGAGCTGAGTTTAAATCTGTTGACGCAAAATTTAAATGATCACCATATTTTTCTGGCCTCGGTATTGGTGAAAATTCGAGGCAGAGATGGGCAATTTCGTATCGTGCCGGGCATTCTTGACCCTGGCTCGCAGTTTCTTCGTAGCAGAGAGCCTGGTTAATAAATTGGCCATAGACTACACACGATCCACAATCAGAGTTGATGGCATTGGTAGTCAAACTCATGCACCGGCCAAAGGTACAACTCGTGTGTGGCATTGGGCTCTTGGCGATAAGTCAGTTGGCTTTTACTTAGATGTGTTGGTGCTGGTGATTATTATTAGGTATCGTCAGCGAGTACAAAGGTTGGGAACAGGGTTGGCTCATCTTCGGGAGCTGCGTCTAGCTGATGATTACTGCCATATACCGTCAGAGATCAAACTTTTGCTGGGAGCTGATATCATTCATAAGGTTCTGCTTGAAGGTCTTATCAAAGGACCTCCCGGGACTCCTATGGCGTGAATCACTATTTGGTTGGGATATCAGCGGGCCAATGAATCAAGCATTACCATCATCATCACGCCAAACAGTGGGTTGCAGCTTCTCATCGTGTTATACAAACTAAACGCGCGACTATATAAAGTGCATCGTGGATATATCGTTCTGCCGACGTTAGAACGAGACGGGCAGTATGTTCAGGTGAACTATGGCTTTTGCTTAAATTTCATTGCATAATGTTGTACTATTGTCTTGTCTCGTAAAAAGTGTCGTACATCAGAGCATATTCAATGCTTTCTTATCTTATAATATTTGCTATTAGTTTGATTTTAATAACATGCTTTAGCTTTTAATCATTGCGACTATCTTTCGAATTTATAACGTAACATACTTTTGCTATTTAGTTCTGCGAAGTTACTTTTGCTTTAGGTGTAAATTGTACCTTTGCGTATGTACTAGTTGCTTCTAAATTTAGGTTGCTTATCACTCGATACGAGGTTTACTGATTGATAGATTATAACTGCCGCGCAGTTCTGCGATTGCGAGTCTAGTGAACGCTTCTACTTGATTCATTCTTGTATTAGGCTTCTCTTATATTAAAGTATACTTGCAAAATGAATTTGAATATTTTCTTGAGATTTTTGCCTATATGCTTCCACATAAACATTTTTAGTTTTTCCACTCAGCCCCTGGACTACATGTTGAATCGAAGCTTGTATAGTTATTAAACAATAACAAGTGTTTAAATTTTTCTTATATCCTAAATAATTTATAAACGTGAGATGTAAGAAAAAAATTTGTAAACAAATACTAATGGCAGCTGTAAGGTATAAGGACAAAAATTATTATCCTTGGATCAAATCCACTCTGGCCAAGTGGGTAAGATACTCGACTGTGAATCTTAATGTCTAAGGTTCAAGTCTCCATGCTGCATGTCTACGAAATTTTTTTTTTAATTCATTGAGTTATTTTCAGATAATCGAATCTTGTGTACTCAGAGAAAATTTTTTATTGCCGCAAATTTTTTTTTTTAATTTTAGAGCAATCGTATTCACGATAAAATCCACGTAGATATCCATGTTGATCCAAGTAGATTTCCATGTGGATATCGTAGCTCGTATTAACAATAGGATATTCAGGACTTTGAAATGCATAAAGGGCGAGGAGATATACGTAGACTAACAACTTTCTATACATACAATTTAAACACCAATCATACTTTTGTCGACTGTAAATGTTGAAACAAGACAGATATTTATATCGGTCTTACAGTCACATTAATAAATAAACACTAATAT